>CM076578.1:1251935841-1252037209 GCA_034641835.2 Pinus albicaulis | reverse complement strand
AATTCAAAGGCCAAGCACCGTAAACAATGGATTCAACCTTATTCACTCATTCAATTTAGTTCAGAAGCATATGAAAGGATGGCATACATTAAACATGAAGAAACTTACAGTAAACAAAGAAGAAACACTATCAAGAACAGAACACCACAAGGATCCCAACAAGTGCCGCAAAACCCCTGATCTTTCCTTAGCCAAAATATGAAAAGTATGTACAATGATATCAAAAGTATCCCAAGAGTCCAACCTCTCCAACCTCTGAAAATGATTGAGAAATTACAATATATAGATCACTCTAACACCTTTCCCCACCTCTAGGGGTCGAATTCCCTCTTCAGGGATCAGTTTCAACCAACTCTAATCATGGAACTACAATCTAGGCAGCTAACAACTTGCCTCTAAAAGAGTGGAAACTGATCCATTACATGATTTTTTACCCTTTTGAGAGTGAATCTTCTAGAAGAGATAAAAATAAGCCAAAGTTACATGCCCAATATACATTTACATCATAAAAACCCAAAATTTCCATCCACAAACAAAACTGGTCCATACTAGGCGAAAATCTGAGCTGGCAGTTGAATATTCAGCAAAAAATTTAAGTGGGTCGCTTTTGAGCCGAGTGGGTCGCGCTTTTTCCAGCCTGAATTTGAGGTACTTCCCGGCATCCAAATTGGGCGTGTGATAGCGCGTTGGAAAGCTATTGGAGTCTACTTTCCAACACAAGTAGAATTATGCAATTTGGATTCCATTTACCCTGTCAAAAATCAAATCTCCCAACATTAGTCAAAATGAGCAGAATGAGGCTGCCTCAAGGCAGAGCGCTGTTGCAGTCAACGTTTGAAGGTCTTCCTCAACTCCAAATTGAGCTCAGGATAGCGCATTGGAAAGGTCTCTCTGTCTAGTTATCATTTGAATCATCATGCAAGTCATTTGGCCAACCATGCTAGGAGAAATCTTGATTTTCCCAAGGTCACTTCAGAGGTGCATTCAATTCTCCTGAGGCAACGGTATTTTTGACATTTCTCTAAAACCATGATACCTGTGTAAAAAGTGAAGGAGTTTTTTCTTCCTTGGTATGTTTTGGACAAACACCTCTCTCATTTTTCCAAAATGCATCTTTTATTGCTCTGAAACATCTTTTGAGTGAAACCGATCCCGATGTGTGAAACAAGGGATTTTGTCGAAATGAAGCGAAATGAAGGGGATAAGGGGCTTCTAAATTCTTGGGGAAATTTTGGGAAGTAGGGAGGGATGTTAGGAAGCAGGGGAAAGTGGAATCACAGAGATTGAGTGAGGGGAAGGAGTCCAACAGGGCAAAACACATGCCTAGCCTTTAAAATTGCCAAGTTGTGGCTAGAAACTAGGGTTTGTGCAAAAATGAGGAATTTGGGGGATCTCAGTGATGGGAAGTGTTTAATGAGGTATATTAAGGATAGGGGAAGGTGTGTGAACATCAGGATACAAGGTTTTCCGATGATTTGACCATCCAAGAGAAATTACCTCCAAAACCCTAGGAGAGGGAAATGGACCTTACCTAGGCACAACTGAAGCATGAACAAGATGTAAAATGACTCAATGGAACCTGAAATGATGATGAAAACCCTCTGAATGATGGCACACTCAGCTGAATGGTGACATCGACTGACATTTGGACAAATTTGGAAGGAGTGGAAACAAACCCTAGACCTAATGCCTAGTGACCAAATTTTGCTTGAAGACTCATTGAAATGACAAAATTTGAGCTTGACTCCTTAAAATCACTTTGAAAGAGCATGTTTGATCACTAGAGGAAGGCTGCAAAGGCTGACTCTAACATTGGCTCCAATGGGGATGGTAGCTCCTTGGAGGTGCCAAGAACGGCAGATCTTTGGGAGAGCAGACCAATGCTTTATCCATTGGGCCATGGAATCAAAAACTCAAACTGAAATGCATGACTGAAAACTGATGACTTGACGACACAAATTGACTCTCACTCAACTAAAAACTGACTCGATACTTAAACACAACCGACAAACTGGAAATATGCTCAAAGTAGAGCTTATTCAATACAACCTACTCTAATTGTGCTTTTCACCACCCGATCAAGTGTAATGGAACAGCCAATGCAACCATGCAAGCATGCTGGCTGCTGTTTGATTTCTTCCCAAATGCTTGCTTATGAACAACGAGAAACAACTACTGACAGGAAACTCCCATGGAAACTTTGAACCAAGTGGACTGCTGATAAACTTGCAAAGCATAAATCGACTGGATGACTGCAAGGATACTGTGAAAGGATCTTCATAAACATAGCTCTGGTCCAGATAATATCCATACCTTGATCTTAAACTTTTCCTCACATCTGCGGTGCTTTTCTTTGGTGATTGCAGCAAGCTGTCAAAAGGATCCTGAAATTCATGAAAAATGAAACTCTGTTGCTGATTCCAAACTGAACAAAAGTCTCCTTCATCAATCTCCTCATATGAATGGAAATCTTGACATGTGCTATGCAATGAACAATCTGTTAAACAAGACAATGAAGGTGACCTTTGAATAAGATTATCATCAACATTCTTTTCGGGCACATGGTTAGCTAATGGAGCGGAATTTTTATAACAAACATCATCCAACACATGAGCAATAGGATCATCAAAAACTTGAGAAGAGTGCTGTAATGTATCCATTGAAACTGTATGACCTCCTTCTGGCTGTTCATCTTTTCCTTGAGATATATTATGAAGATTCTGCCTTATACACTGAAATGCTTCAAAACAAAAGGGTATAGAATCTTCCTGCATCATCAAATTATGTATTTCATCTTCCACAACTTCATCTGTAATCTGACCTTCAATTGCATTAGATGGCTGCAAATCTGATGCTACAAGCTGCTCAAAAATCTCGTTATCTGTCTCATCCTCAACATTAACACTGAGAGATTGATGATTTCCTATGGGCTGCTAATTTGAAGATTTACTATGCAATTTTTTTCTCAAAAACTGAAATGATTCAAAACATAAAGGTACGGAGTCACCTTGAATCATTAAATCATGTGTGCCCACTTCCAAATCTTCAGCTGCAACTTGACAATAAATGACTTTTGGGGGCTGCAAATCTGAATATAAGAAGTTTTCGTTGCCCTCAAGATGATCCAGATCAAGACTTGTTGACGTTTGATTTCTGATTGCATGGAAGTTATCTCTAATGAACTGAAACGAATCAAAAAAAAAAGGCAAAGATCCTTCACTTACATCAAAATTTGCTACACTTTCCTCATCATTGCCATAGCTGATATGCATCGGTTGATCACTGTACTCGAGCTGCTGAAAGTGAAATTCCTCCTCACACAAGCTAGCTGCTGATTCATCTGCAAGATTAGCTTCTTTTTGGAGAACATAATCATCATCATACTGATCAAACTGAGGCAATTCATCATCAAACATACACATCATATCAACAGCTCTCTCTTCTTTACAATGATCTATAAAACAATCACTATGACAACTGGGATCATAAACAAAATGTTTTGGGTCAGCTGCTTGTTCTTGAATGTCATTTTCATTTTTTGTATTCATTTTTCGCACCATCTCTTCTACTGCATTTACAAAAAGATCAAGATTTTCCTCTGAAAGTGTCAGCTGCTCTGAAACATTCTTCTTTTCTTCTTCCTTCAACCTTGCCCTCAAGATCAGCAAATGAGCCTCTACATTCACTGCCTTGTTCTGCATCTCGTGAAGTGTTGCAATATTCTTTTCTCTCAGCTGAAACTCCATTTCTGGATCAAAGGCACCCGGGTAGTGCAAGAGAGCAGATCTAGGAGAAGGTCTTATATCAACTGGCATCGAATAATAAACTTGGTTAAATCTAGCAGAAAATTGTTGTACTGTCTCATCTGGCATTCTTTTCAACTGGTTATACTCCTCTATAATCAACAAAAAGTTATGTCCGATCATCCACCTGTCAAGGAAAACTTTGACAAACTGCTGAAAATCTGTGATGCTCGCATCAGGCAGGGCTTTGAACCAACTCTTCACTTGTCCTTGCAAAGAAAGAGCAAAAAGCCTAATACTAACATCTTCATCATCAACTTCAAAAAGATCTAGAAAAGTCTCAACATTCTGCACATGTTGCTCAGCATTGACATTGTTACATTCACCGTCAAATCTTGGTAGATATAGGTCATAATTTGTAGGAAAAGCATGAATAACAGAAGGCAAAACAAGAGGTTTATACCGATCTGGAATTTTACAAGGTGTAGGGGCATGTATAAGAGCTGCGAAATCAGTTTTCTTTTCTTTAGGCTCATCACTCTGTAGAGAGTCAACATAAGATGTGGGAAAAGTGAGGAGGCCAGGATCAAAGGGAAACTCAACATTTACACTCTTTGAATAGGTCGAGTGAAGATTTTGATGACCTTTCTCATACAACAAACTTTGAAAAACTTTCAGGATAACTTCAAGACCAGCAAAGAAGTAATTTACGAGAAAGCAGATTAGATCTTGAATACCATTCCACTTTAGATACCTGAACTTTGTGTAAGATCCTTCCATTTTCTCAGAGAAAGAGTCAGTCCTCCAGACTTTGAATTGGAGTCACCAGGTGAATGATTTCAGCCTTCTTATGTCCGATCGTTGTCCACCATCAACCATCAGATCTGATCTTGATACATGTACTGGGGGAATTTACAAGTTAAATGCTACGATTACAAGTTAAACCGGAGATCGACTGAAGCAGCGTTTATCTACTTCGCTGATGCATAGCAACATCGTTTCGAAGGCTACCTGGCGTGACTTCAGACTCCGTCTATAACAAGCAAACGTTTTGAGTTTCTCCCCAGTATGGTCGCCACTATGTTAGCGCTCAAATCTACCTCAGGCTGAAATGAAGTAAAACTCAAGGCTACATCAAACCACGCTCAGCCTCGTAGCTAGCCCTACGAGGACAGGAGAGGGCTCTCTCCGTCAATCTCGAGAAAATGAGCAATAGGATGCGAGATGACTTCCAATAAGAACTGATTTTAGGCTAGTAAAGAGATAGGTATGTTTGATTTTTGGTTTTTTGGGTTTTCGCTGGAGAAATGGGAAAACAAATTTTGGGTCCGGGGATAAGGTTAGACCTTTGCAGATTTCAAGTTGGGGCGAGGTAGGTGAATGTCTTGATGCTTTTGATTGGTTATATGGACAGATTAGACCGACGAGGAGCTGAAGAGGGCAAAGAAGAACTTGGATCCTCTCCAAACAGCTGAAAACATATAGAACTAACTGAATTCAAAGGCCAAGTACTGTAAACAATGGATTCAACCTTATTCACTCATTCAATTTAGTTCAGAAGCATAATGAAAGGATGGCATACATTAAACATGAAGGAACTTACAGTAAACAAAGAAGAAACACCATCAAGAACAGAACACCACAAGGATCCCAACAAGTGCCGCAAAACCCCTGATCTTTCCTTAGCCAAAATATGAAAAGTATGTACAATGATATCAAAAGTATCCCAAGAGTCCAATCTCTCCAACCTCTGAAAATGATTGAGAAATTACAATATATAGATCACTCTAACACCTTTCCCCACCTCTAGGGGTCGAATTCCCTCTTCAGGGATCAGTTTCAACCAATTCTAATCATGGAACTACACTCTAGGCAGCTAACAACTTGCCTCTAAAAGAGTGGAAACTGATCCATTACATGATTTTTTACTCATTTGAGAGTGAATCTTCTAGAAGAGATAAAAATAAGCCAAATTTACATGCCAAACATGAATTTACATCATAAAAACCCAAAAATTCTATCCACAAGCAAAACTGGTCCATACTAGGCGAAATACTGAGCTGGCAGCTGAAAATTCAGGAAAAATTTCAAGTGGGTCGCTCCTGAGCCGTGTGGGTCGCTCATGTTCCAGGCTGAATTTGAGGTACTTCCCGGAATCCAAATTGAGCTCATGATAGCTCTTTGGAAATCTATTGGAGTCTACTTTCCAACAAAAGTGGAATTATGCAATTTGGATTCCATTTACCCTGTCAAAAACCAAATCTCCCAACACTAGTCAAAATGAGCAGAATGAGGCTGCCTCAAGGCAGAGCGCTGTTGCAGTCAACTTTTGAAGGTCTTCCTCAACTCCAAATTGAGCTCATGATAGCTCATTGGAAAGGTCTTTCTGTCTAGTTATCATTTGACTCATCATGCAAGTCATTTGGCCAACCATGCTAGGAGAAATCTTGATTTTCCCAAGGTCACTTCAGAGGTGCATTCAATTCTCCTGAGGCAACGGTATTTTTGACATTTCTCCAAAACCATGATACCTGTGTAAAAATTGAAGGAGGTTGTTCTTCCTTGGGATGTTGTGGACAAAAACCTCTCTCAGGTTTCCAAAATTCATCTTTGATTGCTCTGAAACATCTTTTGAGTGAAACCGATCCCGATGTGTGGAACAAGGGATTTTGTCGAAATGAAGCGAAATGAAGGGGATAAGGGGCTTCTAAATTCTTGGGGAAATTTTGGGAAGTAGGGAGGGATGTTAGGAAGTAGGGGAAAGTGGAATCATAGAGATTGAGTGAGGGGAAGGAGTCCAACAGGACAAAACACAGGCCTAGCCTTTAAAATTGCCAAGTTGTGGCTATAAACTAGGGTTTGTGCAAAAATGAGGAATTTGGGGGATCTCAGTGATGGGAAGTGTTTAATGAGGTATATTAAGGATAGGGGAAGGTGTGTGAACATCAGGATACAAGTTTTTCCGATGATTTGACCATCCAAGAGAAATTACCTCCAAAACCCTAGGAGAGGGAAATGGACCTTACCTAGGCACAACTGAAGCATGAACAAGATGTAAAATGACTCAATGGAACCTGACATGATGATGAAAACCCTCTGAATGATGGCACACTCAGCTGAATGGTGACATCGACTGACATTTGGACAAATTTGGAAGGAGTGAAAACAAACCTAGACTCAAGGAGGAGGGAGACATTCTTCCATTTTCAGCATCACCCACTCTCACTACATATTTTGCGCTGATAGAAGTTGTTGTAGTGATGGAGAATGGCACCGCCATGGTGCAAGGGATATGCTCCATGGATTTGGAGAAACAGAGGGTAATTCCTTTGAGGAAGGAATCCTCCATACATTGGAGTAGATGGAGGCCACTCATGCTTACATTGGCCATGATTAGGAGGTTCTTTTTGGATGGAAACTTCTCATGGGAGGCCAACTTCCAAAAGTCACCATTTCTACTTGAGCATGAGCAGCTGCATGATGGGCATGGTAGCACTTTGAAGTATGAATTTGGCATGGGGGATGTCAAAGGAGTAGACAACAGCATGTGGGGAGCTTCACATTTTAGACCATCAACGCTGTCTCTTGGGAGAATTAATCCATATTGGAGGTCTCAACTTTTGGTAGAGTACTCCAAGGATCTTAGTGCCTGCATGATTCTTGATGACTCGGAGGGAGATTATATATATATGGTGGATGATGTGGTCATCTATTCTTATGGTAGAGTCTTCTTGACTAGATCTTTTGAGCTCAAGGATAAGCTGCTACATGCAGCACATGAGGACTTCCTTTCTATGCACTTTGATGCATATCATTCTTTGATGGAGAAGTTCACTTTGGAGGGCATCCAACATGATATATTTCAGCATATGGGGAGATGCATAGCCCAGATGGTGATAGAGAGGTTGACACAGCCACTTCCCTGCTCATGGAGAGTGAGGGAGAATTTTCAGTTGAGCTATTTCAGCTCAAGGACAAAAGTACATGGTAGAGAAGGTACAATTTTGCATTATGATTTGTACTTTACTTTATATGTGCCGCATGTTGTATCAAGGAGGATTACCCCTTCTTGCATATTATATTATAATGTACTTGAGGCCAATTTCAGCATTGAGGTTGGCTATTCTATTGGTGGTTTGTGGGGGAAGCCACATGATTCTTGGTGTGCACCATTGACACCACATTTTACATTCATGATTCCATCTTATAGAATGATTGTGGCAGCAAACAAGTGGCTGGAAGGGCACATGTTATTCCTTGATTTGAGGCAAGTAGGGGATGCACTACACTGGTTCCATGTGTGGAACTATGATCCACTTTCTGATTGTCATATGGCAACTTGTTTTCATTGGATTTTGCTTCCATGTATTGCTAGTGTTCTTATGTTCATAGGAAGCTTTGTTTGTATAGTGGGACAAGAGTTGGAGGTGCCCATTGGAGGTATGATTCTCCCTACTTTACATGTTGCATGTTTCAGGAGAAACAATGGGAAAACCATGATTTCCATACTACATCTCTTTTCTTCATGTGGGAGGAGCCATTTGGAGAACTTGAGTTCTTGGAGGAGGCACTTCATGGCTGATTTGTTTGGTGGGGTAAATTGGGCCATTCTTGGAGGCCATGTCATTTTAGCCCAAGATCAGCAGCAGCCCCATACTTACCATAAATGGAGAGATAAACAACTTGGGTGGAAAAATATAATCTCTCCATGCAACCCCAATACATTGCATAAAAATAGGGTTGAGGATTTCTTTGATGAGCTACCTAGAATGGCTCATTTCATTTGGATGATAGCATGGGCATGGGAATCTCTCATTGGGGATGATATCCCTTATTCTTGTCATCACTCCTACCTTGAGGAGGCCATTGGACATCAAGAAGGTTTCCACTTACACCTTCCATCTTTTCATGATGTGAGACATTTTGTTTTGCTTACTTGGGAGGAGCCATTGGAGGGCAGATTTGTTTTGCAGATTATCTTGAGTAGTGGTGGGGACTATTGATGAGGAGGCCAAAAGGGGAAGAAGGGAGGAATTTTTCTCCACCTTTACAGTTGCTTGAGGACAAGCAACATTTTGGAGGGGAGGACTGTAATATTCCAAAAATTTAGCCTTCATCTAAATGGAATATTATAGTTCATTTTATCACTAGATAGGTGAATAAGTGGGTAGGGAGGCCCATAAACCTCTTTAGAGGGAATAATAACACTCCTAATATGAAAGAAGGAAGAATAAGCAGCTGGATTAAGCACCTTTGGGTTTGAACAGGTATTGGATCATGTTGATTCAGTCAACTTTGACCAAGTCAACAACGATGTCATGGAGGAGTGGCCTTTATGATGAGCCAACGCAATTTTAGTGGAGGACAACTTGCATGAGCTTGGTGGAAAGTATGGATGGGACCTAATGTGAGGTGGTTCACTTGCTATATATGGAGAGGATGGCAGGCTTTATTATTCATGTTTTTAGATTATCATTTGATATTGGTCTGCTTGGACTTTACTTCCTCTTGTTGTTTAGCAGGGTTGCAGTGTTGTTTAGCACAAGGGTGTTCCTGATCGGGAATCCCTACCTCATCCTCAGGGAAGGAGAGGTTCTTTGAGTTGCACTTCCTCATTCTGGAATTAAGGCCAAGCTACCTCCTTCAGCTACAATGCAGTTTCTGTTTAGAGGTGGGTTGTGTTGCAGGGTGCAGCAAAGGAGGATCACATAGAGCTATTTCTGGGCTTGTTTTTCAGTGGAGAGGTAGCCTATCCATTGAAGGATCATAAAGGAGGGCTCTTGGGCATATTTTCTCATCTTTGGCATCAGATCAACCATCTACCATCCCTCACAGCGCAGTCACAATTCTGAACTGTGTTATTTTTGGAGGCAATTGTTGGGAGGGTTCATTGAGCTCATCAGGAGGGTCTATTTCTGAGTAGAGGGATCATCCTTATATTTAGAAATACCATTGGAGGAGGACATCACCATTTCAGATATTTCATAGCCTCATTTCATATCAGATCCATTTTGCAGTTTCATCTCAACCCTAGGCTTATTTGGCACATTTTACATTTCTTGGTATTTCTAGCATTCTTTTTCGGGTTGGCTAGAATTCTTGTATTGGAGCCCACATCTTCTTTACTGGGTATTTATTTTGTTTCTATTAGCCATATATCATTTATGTATGTTTATATTAGCAGTTACACTGATATAGACATCGTTGTCACTACTCTCCGACATTTTATACAGTTGCAACAACACATTTTCTGATTGCTTTTATCATTGGAGGATTGTTCCTATTGCTTGAGTGGCTTGTCCCTCATGATCTTCTTGTATATTTATGCTGATATATTAATAAAATTATGGCTTCATATTGATCCCTCTCATGTCATATTCAGATTTTTTGTGTTTTGCATTATTATGTATTCTATTGTTGCATTCCCCATTTTGGGATATTACATAGGTCTAAAGGGTCTTGTATTGTCTCATCTTTATTTAAATATAATAGTGGAAGATTTGGACTCGGTTTTCCCCTGAGTTTGGGTTTTGCCCTGACTGAGTGCCTACATCTTGTGTTCCTTGTTGTGATCTTCTTTTTCTGGCATTTTTCTGGATGAATGGAACATAATAAATTGAAATAAGAAATAATAATAAGAAAAGAGAAATCACAAGAAAATGTCAAAAGCTAATATAAATCTACCTAAAAATTCTAATCCTTATAATGCCCTAGTTTTTTCAACATGGTATCAAAGCTGGGAATTTGAAAAGAGGGTAGAAAAGAAGATTTATTTGGGTCCATACGATCTCAAAAATTATTATTAGCCTAGACCGAATTAGTGAAGGAAAGAAGAACAAATTTATGGGAAATTTATCAAGCCCTAATTACATAAATAAGACCAAGCCTAGCAAAAGAATTTAAAGGGCACACAAGCCCATTTCAAGGATACATAAGGGATAATATAATAGCCATCAGTAGTCTACATTCATTTACAAAAGGATCGAAGCTCTTGGTCACCCTTATCCAACCCTAATATTTGTTATAAAGCTGCAAATATATTCTAAGGGTGCAAAGGTATAATGAACCTTACTTTTGAAAGGAAAAAAGGCTTGTATACTAACCTAAGGGAGGCTACATTTCTTGGAAGAGGGGTAAAGGTCAAAAGAAACCTCACAAGGTTTGAAACCTCCATCCAAATTCTGAAATTTATGTACAAAACTCCAATATATCCATTAGAAATACAATCTCCAAGATATCAAAACTATGATATCTACGATACTCGCTCTACACCTATGCACTAAGGAAATTTGAACTAGAATTCGCTGAAGGAATATTTTGAGCATAATTTCTATTTGTAGATCATTTTCAAAAGCTCCAAAGTTCTGAAGCAATGTCTCTATGAAAAATGAAATCCATATCCAAGTGAAATTTATATAAAAATAAGTCCTAATCATATTTCTTGTTTAAATGGTTATATAATCTTAAAGAAGATTCGAACTGAAGGCTACATTTACCAAGAAAAGGGGAGTCGAGACTCCTCTTTTGACTCCACGTATAAATGAAACAGAAATATGATAGTGACTGAGACCCACCTTAAAGTCTTGTAGTAGATAAGCAACATATATAGACATCCAAGAAAGAAACTATTAGATACAGTGAAAAATACCTTGAATTTGACATTCACCTTGAAGAAAATAATAAGGAATTCATGGAAACTAGAAGAACAATCCCTTATAGAAAAGGTATGTAATTATGAGGTATGTATAATATATATTCATTTATTAAGGATCTAACATAAGGTATTTTAGCGTTAGCTGCTAATATAGTCCTAAGGTTTGTCTTCATTATCAAAACTTGTTAATATTGGTATTGATAAATAAGACTGTAAACTATAGGTGGCATATGAAAACATCAGTCATATAGAAACCCTAGATTGAAAAATTATCATTTTTTTGGTATGACATATTTTTCTTGGTAGTATTTGTCAATAAGTATTGCAAGTATAAAGATCATGGCTAAATTCATAGGGAGCACTTCAAGGTATCCCTACAAGGTTTGTAAAAATAAAAACTCAAGGTATGTCATAAACTGCAAGATTTGTTACAAGGATTTCTTCATACAAAAGGTATGATCATTCTTCTTTTGAAATTTTCTTTACATGAATAACATCTTTATGTCTAAGATTTTGAATATTAAATATTCTTGTTAGGGTGATTAATCGCTAGATTGAATCTACCCTTATTATACTCTCTCTTGTTGTTTGATAATTTTGGTGAATCCCTAACCATTAAGGTTCAATGTATAAGGTAATATGTTGCTTGAGTTGTTGATATATAAGGCTTTATGTCTTGAATATGGATTCTAGGGTTTAGAAGAAAACCTTAACAAGATTTTGAAGTCATATATATAAAAGATGTGACCCTTGTTGATCATGAACCTAACTAGGTTTAGGTATTTGATGTCTAAAATCCTGAATATTTTGATGCTTCCATTGTAATGACATGATTTTGATATAGTTTATTTCATGCTTCTATGTAGTTGTATTTGGTTGTACTTGGTATTAAGGTTTTTCAAGTACATAGTCTTCAAGATGTTAAAGATGTGCATAATTGAAGATGATAATAATGATGAGCATGATGAAGGAAGCTATTAGAACGATTATGATCAAGATGACCTTGATTAATTGATAAAGATTGAATTATATCTGATATTGTTGTTCTCTGTAAGTTGAGAGAGATCGTGGATAGAATAGAAGGTACATATACCCAGTTGAGAGGGAGGGAATATTATGACAGTCATAGTAAATACCTTGAAGAAAGAATATCGATTGGTTTTCAAAAAAAACACTTGAGAAGTGAGGTTGTATTTGGTGCTACTAAATAAATGAAAGAAGAAATCTTTCGACAAGTTGTATTTGGATAACTTGATGATGATATAAGTAGCATCAGAATGATTGAGGGCCTAGACCTAGGTTTAGAGATGGCTATGCGAACCAACAAAACCCTCTATTACCGGCCCTTTCAACAACGATCTGCTACACAGACCAAAGTCTCACTAGAGGCAATATAAGGGAATGCTAGAACCAGGTTTATGCATCCAGAGGGATTATGAAGTGTGGATATAGGGCTTATATTCCATTAATTCTTATTTAGAGATTCACAAAGACAGTATGACAAATATACAAACGTTTTTCAATAAATCTACTTTATTACTACGCTTTTCTACTTTAACATGCATTAATCATCATAATAAACCATATTCAAGTCTTTGTGATGAAATTATAGATAAAAGCCCTGACGTAACACAGATAATCACAAAAAATAGATAATGAATTCATACAAGTAAAGTACACAGATCTGTCTTCAAATTCTTATTTTATTAGCTCAGATCTTCCCAATATAACAATTATTACCAGGCGCACACAACTACAAGGGTCCGCGCATTCAACTGCACACTTCCTAAGGTATCCACACACATAGCTACAGGAGCCTTCTATTTCGCACAAAAAAACAAAATACAAACTCAATTAAGATATAACATTACATCCATATGCATTATATATCTTCAAGAGATATCCCTACACTCCTTATATAGTTTTTCCTTTTACAATACCATGGTCTGAAAACCATGGGAAGAGCTCGAAGTATCCAAAATATTCCCATCCGTTTATAAAATAAGGGTCTTTGACCCACCCCAAATACCTTATGACTCTTAGACATCTACGTAGAGCACGATTCGCTCCTCAAAATGCAGATTCTTTACCAAAACTTAGACATAGGATTACCCTGTCCAACAGGCCCCCAACACAAAGATATGACTCGTCCCAAGTCACTCAATCGATGCTCCCTGAGTCTTTGATTTCATTCTTTTTAATGCCTCCTTCAATGGCTATATTTTCTTAGCGAACTGCTTCTCTCGCCCTCATGTACTTCGCTCAAAAACTTCTCTTTTACTGGCCTTGTTGTTTTTTGAACAACTTCTCTCTGGGTTTTCCATAGCGCTTTCAGTCGGCTATCCACATTCTACGATAACTGCCTAACTTCTGCTTCCCAAGGATGCATTCGGGTGGTCATAATATATTATTTTTTGCGTAGCTCCTTGATATGTGCTTGAAACAACTTGCCTTCCTGACGATGGGAAAAACACTATG
This sequence comes from Pinus albicaulis, assembly GCA_034641835.2. Lineage (NCBI taxonomy): Eukaryota > Viridiplantae > Streptophyta > Pinopsida > Pinales > Pinaceae > Pinus > Pinus albicaulis. Next base: position 1,252,023,334 of record CM076578.1, on the reverse strand, counting down.
CTGGTGCTAAGGTCTGCGCAGTCACCTTTATCTGATCAAACTGTTGTTTCTTTTCATGGATTTCTGCTTCGATTTTCTACACATGGGGGTCCTCCTACAATCAGGCCTATATTTCCATAACATCATCGAATACCTGGTTGCAGTCCTTGACCATGGTTTCAATATGATTCATTGTATCCTTTATGTCTGCTTCACACTGCTTCTGGACCTTTGGTGGTGTAGCCGACTGTAATTCATATGAAGCTCAATAATCTGCATCTAAAGCTCAATATTTACCTTGTCTATATCTACCTTGGATTCTTTGACTGCCATAACGAGCTTCTTGATTTTATCTTCTGGCTCTACCTCGACTTGAATCTGGAGGTTAGAGAGTTCACAACAAACTTTAGTGATTGCTTCCTCTTACCGCTGCCTGTGCACAACTACGTCATCTCAATCCTGCATGGCCTACTTCTTTTCATCGGCCATCCACTTTCTATCCTGCTTGACATCCTGGATGACTAGCGATGCTCACTACTCACGGATCTACATTTCCTTTGTGACTTCCTTGTGGAAATCATGCAATGCTTGAATGGGGAGCGCAACAAGGTTCAACCTAGTATTCTTCTAATGTGATGCGTGCGCTCAATTTTCAATGGTGTCAAAATATAAAACTCCCGCAAGAATCTACAGAGCTTGAAGCTTAGAGGTAACTGCTGATTCTATAATTTTTTGACTCACGCTTGCTGGTGCCTCGGTCGCATGAACCGCGCTCACTTGAAACATGCTTTCTTGATTCACGCTCGCTTGAAACACACTTGCTTGATTCACACTTTCTTGAACTGCATTGGTTTGCATCTGTGATTCCTTGAGACCCTTGTGGACCTCCTCCAATATGCCCTTATATTGGTCTTTAATGTTTCCCCAGATATCCTTGGTGATGTGTCGTACCATATCACCAATTTCATCGAAGTCCCCCTCAGTGAGGACCATCGACTCTCCTCCAGCTGACTTATCTGACTTCAACTTCTTTTGCACTCCTCCACCAATTTTTTGCCACCTCTTGAGAATTTAAGGAAAGGTGGGGTCCTTTGGATCAAATAATGGGTCATCACCACCCTGATCGCCACGCCCAGTATCCTTTTCATCCTTCTCAATATCTAGCTCCACTTCTTTTTTAGTTTCCTTTATAGTCTCAAAGGTGAATTTATTGTCTTTCTTGCTTTTTGGCTTCCCAGTTTGTGTAGCTGCACTATTTTTCTTCACTCCATTGGTGCCTACATACTCTATCTCTGCCCCTTCCATGGATGGAGTTAACTAGTCACTTGGCCACTGGCTTACAATGTGTGCGATGTCATTCTCAGTTACCAAGTATGGAAGCTCGTACCATAAATATACAAGATGCTTCCTAATGCAAATGTGGACATCGTGAAAATATGCCTTAAAATCGACAATCTGGTGATATTATTCAAAAATACTCGCTAATATCCTTGGATTATCACTGATCACCATGCGTAGATTCATTTCAAAACCCACCCAAAATAACTTATTTTCCATTGCACGCGTAGATTCCTTTGAATGCCATAACGAGGATTAGCTTGCAACCTCGTAGATGTTCGAGTCCATAGTGGGGAACTATGACTCATGTAGCTCTTTCCATGCCATTAGCACAATTAAGAGTAATAACCTCGTGTAGTGTAATTACTTACCTTCCTCTTGAGCTTCTTTGTAATAGTCCAGAAACTCTCTGCATAAATACCTATCCTAGTTGTACTGGACTCCGTTGCTACAATACGCAACCAAAGATACTACTAGTGTCGATACCTCCTCTACGCGACACTTCTGCATAATCTTCCCTGCCAGAATATGTGAAGTGAAATGCATCGACTGATTATTAATGCAGTTTATAGCATCCCCCAGGATCCTTTTTTGAGGCCATAGTATTTATTCATCTTGTCTGCCACCTGCTTATCTTGGTATTTTATGAAAAATGCATTAGCGGGGTTCAATCCTTGGCACATAAGCACAATCATTTTTTTTATTACCATCTCATCGATGGGGATTCTCTCACCTAGCCAAAGACATCTGTTATCTATGGGGGCCAACAACTGTCACACATAGATGGTATTGATGTTGCTACACCCGAAATGTGGAACATAGAGCATGTTCAGTAGCACTTCATGTTTAAGTCGTTTTTCCCACCTAAGTGGCTCTACCCTTGTTATCCCAGTCGCTTTGTAATAAAATGATTGCATGTAATTTCTAGGCTATAACTGGGGGTATTTGCTATGATAATTGAAATGCCTGTCTTCCATGCCTAGTTTTGGAACTTTCGCCAATGGATGTCCCTCCACTGGTACTTCTTCAGGTAGCAATGGCATAAATATATTAAATTTTAGAGCATCTTGGTCCTTATTAGGCTTCACATTGTTTGACGTCCTTGGTGGCATATACGGTGGAAACCTAGAGATAGGTTCCACATCCTCTACGTCAATATCTTCAAATAGCCCAACCATGACTTCTTCTTCGGATTATTCTACCTCCACTGTTTGCTTATGCCTATCCTGCATATCCTTATTTCAGTGTTCCTTGGCGATTTTATTCATGGATGATTGTCAGACTACGAGCTTCTTTGGCTTCTTCGATTGTGCTTCTCCTGTAGCAAACTATTGTCTGGGTGACCTCAGCCATGTTACATTCACTGGTGGTATATCGGTCATTTTGTGTCCTATTCCTACCTTAATCAATGCCTCTTTAAGTGCTTCAAAACTCCAATCCGACATGTAGTGGAACGCTCGACTCTCTCTCAAGAATAAAATGACAAGTCTAGTTCTCAGAAAGAAAAGTGTATGAATCTGGAGCAGGATGCTAGATTTATAACAAATTTGAAATTCAAAATTCATGATCCCCTTTAGATTCACCTCATAAATGTGGATTTGGCGGTAAATTTTGTTGGGTGTGGAGCCTGATTATATTATTTATTTTGTATCACATCTTTGGACCCATGTTCTTAACGGGGAAGCAACACCGCCCGTAATTGTACGCTGCCTGGGGGGTCTGAGAGGGTGAATGCGAGTTTATGGAGCCCCCCCCTGGTGGGTGGTTTCGGGGGCAGCGCCCCCTGTTAGCCACCTATAATATTTGATTATATCAAAGGGTGGCTAAGAATTTTTGAGCCTCCAAGGAACAAATTTTATCACTAAAAATTGTTGGCTCTTGAAGGCTTTTGAGGCCTCATGCCTCTGTCCAAAATCCTCATTGCTGTTCCCATTAATTCTGCTGATTCATGATAAAAGACTGTTGAAGGACCATCATTTTCCCCCTTTTCAAACCTTCATTTGCTTCCCTTTCTCTCCATAAAAAATCCCTCGTTTTCATAGATCCTCGTCTTCCATTTATGAAAATCACTTTTCCATAGTTAAAAACCTATTTTTTAACTATTCCGAAACCATCAAATTCCATTTAAAAACCATGAAAAATGCATAAAAAATAAAAGCCTTTACTATGGACTTAAGCCCCTTTGGGCTAAGTTCTAACCACTTCCCCACACATGCCTTGCCATAAAAACCAAGCGCTAACTCTGGAGGTGCTCATCGGAGATCGCGAATCGCAAAAATTGCGGTTTATCAAAAGTGCTCATCACAAATATCTGCGATGCGATCCATCACAAATTGCAAATCGCAAAAATTGTGGTTTTATCCAAAGTGCTCATCGAAAATATTTGCGATGCGATAAGCTCCCTCCCCTTAAACCCCCGGTCATATCATTCTCCATACGCCCAACTGCCCCGCAATCGGGCGCCTAACCCTATTATTTGTGTATTCTGCCCGTGAAATATTAAAATCTTAAGTTATTTATCAAAACTTTGGTTTTTATCATTTCTCTAAGGTTTTTTGCCTGTCGGAAATCTGAGCATTTTCCACCGTCGATCTGATCTGCAGATCCAACGGTGCGGAACCTATCAAACCCGGTGGACCTCGCCAGCCGTGTGCCGTTTCCCAAATCCGCGTGGTATCCATCGCACCGCCTTTGGGCGAAAAGTTGTTTTCCCCTGATCGCCAACGTTTCCATACACTTCTTGACACGTGGCTTGGCCACTGTTCACAGAGCCGTCATCCATCGCACGTTATCGTTCGGACGTAGACGCCCAACGATATCGCCCTGAACCGTCCGATCTGGAGCGGGTCATCCAATGGTTATCACTCGTCTATGGTGCCCGATTTTTGAACGAGCTCCGGTGTCGCAGTAAATCAAACTCTGCCATCGATCTGATCTGCAGATCGACGACCCCCATTCCATTTGCTCTATTTTCTCCATTTGACTTTCAAACTCTGCTCTCGACCGTCAATCTTTGCGCGATCGACGGCTCAGATTTAATCCTTCTTCCACCTCCCTTTGATCAATCTCGACCGTTGGGTGATGCCATCCAATGGCCTCGCTTCCTCCACACACCTTCCGATGCAGTTGACCTAATATGCAGGGTTTTATAACATTTTGTTGTATTTTGCAGGGTTTAAATGATCTTTCGCTATGTTCGAAGAAAATTCGAAAGAGAGGGTGACGACCCTCTTGCTTTCGATTTATCAGAGGAAATCAATGGCAGGGTGTAAATTTCACGTCTCGTCAATGATCCGTGAGGCATTGATGCCATATCGTCCCTGCGTAACCCTGCACTCCAGCGCAACGCCATAAATCGGGCACAATTAAAGAATATCAGTGTCGAAGACCCCAATATATCAGAATAGAGGAATAAAGACAGTTTTTACGGGGATTATGGCTAAGACTGTTATCAAAAGCCTAATCCCCGATTTAAAACACAGTTAAAGAAGAAAGCATAAAGGATTATTAGACAGGAAACCTCCACCGCCACATATGAGGTTAATCAATTTCTCCCAGCTACCACAGAGCCACATGTTGCCTCAAACCATTCAAACAGAGGCCGAAGTTATTAAATAAGATCAGATATTTTACCTCGACGCAGCCGAAGAGTTACTTCTACCAGGAATTTAATGAAGGGATGTCTGCAGAGTAACCCTAGCATCACACAGAGCCTCAAAGGTCAACAAAAGCTCCCATCGAGCTTAATTCATAAGTGTAAATCAATTAATACAGTGAAACACATGTACTCTTATTCATTGAGCCTCCCAAAGGCCAAGAAGACATTAACTCTGTATTAATTGTATTTGATATATTTTATCAGATTTCACCTCCTCATTCTTCTATAAATACTTCAGTAGAAGATGAGAGACTTTTGGTTGCAGAACTTTGAAATACATTTGATCTCAAACTTCTGATTGTAAATAGTGTTCACTGGCCCTTGGAGCTCTGCTTGTGATAGATTTGTTAGGCTAAGTAATGAAGATGATTGCTGAACTGAAACATTGGACTTGAAGATTGTAACTGGTTTGACATCAATATAAAGTTGTTTCTTGGGATCCTGGTCTATATTACTGGTGAAGTGCCCCTTTCTTTGTTATTGTTTTCCTTCTATGTATGTCATATTTTTCATTATTCTCTGATAAAGAACAACAATTATAGAGTTAGGATCTACTATATATCAGTAACCTTCTCTGACTAAAAATCTTTATCTTAATGTTTTCCTCCAAATTGTTTATTCAAGAATGATTTAATACAGTTAAGCAGTTATGAATGTTGGAGTTCCCTCGTCCTACTGTTTGCCTTAAAAACGTTGTTCTTGAAAGTTATTTTCCTTGTTGTTCTTATTAAAGATGACTATGGAAGATATGGCGCGCCCTAGTCCTAGTTTTTCTCCAAAAGTAGATTCTGAAAGTTTCCCTTGGTGTTGACTGAAAGCAGACTAGGTTTAAAAGTAGTTTATTTGATCTTAAGTTACACTTTGTTTTTCTTATATGTTTTCATACTTTCTAAAGGTAATTATGTGGATTACTATATTGTTTGTCAATTAAGCTGCTTTAATACAAACTTCCCCAAGAATTCAATGGTTAGCCCTGCACTTGGTTGGTTTTAAACAGTTACTTAAGAGGCTTTTCTTGTTTGGACTGACTATAAATCCTGTGAGAAATTATTATCAGTTTCCACCCCTCCAACACTTTATTGTTTCCATTCCATCATTTTAATCTCAATAATCCTGCGGTATATATGACTTGCCCCTTGGATCACTCTTGATGTTGTTGCTCAATTAAAGCCCAGATATGACTCCATAGCCCAATGGACTAAAAACCAGCGTTATATCTATCTTTTAGCCAAAGCTGTTATATTTGCTTGCAACTTCTCACCTTTGAAACTTTTTGCACTTAGAACTTTCTCCTCAAGTAAAAATCATGCTCAACCATCCAAAAAACAATCAAACCCTTGGCCTTCATAACTAGCCTAATACCATAACCCCAAACTTCAAAGACAAATCCATCTTTGTACATATTGGAGAGATCCCTCTCCAGATTCAGGAGGGCTAGATCCTAGAATCCCAAAGTTGGTTGAAACGTTGTTGTTTCTGTAATTGGACTCTGCCAATCTTATTAATAAATTACAGATTCCTAACATTTCTGGCAACTCTGCTGGGGATCGAACCCAGAATATTTTCAAGAACATTTGCTATAGTAACCAGCTGAGCCACCAGCAACTAGCATTTCTGGCGACTCCGCTGGGGAATGAGTTGAGTTTTCATCTTATTTTCCTTTGATCTTCATACAAACCTTTTGAGAGTAAAAAGCAGCTTTTTCACGCACTACCTAAGAAATGGTAATCATGATGAAACTTGTTTGAATCAGTGACAAACTAGGTCAACCCTAGGATTCTCATAAGACTTTATCTAACCTTGAAAAATCAGCTGGCTTAGCCATAAGAGTAAACTGTCTTTGTCTCATAACCGTAGCTAAGTTTTGAAACAAAGTTAGGACATTCTTAGAAACCACACAATAAAAATAACTCAGAAAATACCAAAAACATTTCAGATTGGTAGTAAAACACGTGCCCTTGCACTTCACTTACCTTTTGTTGTGTTTTACCTCATACTCTTAGACAGAGTATCGAAAGGGCCAGGTAGCCTCCAGATCTCATCCTCTTTTATAGGTGACATATCGGGTGAATTCCCTCCCAGTCAATCTCTAGTTAGAGTTTGTTGTGTTTCGGGATACCTTTGATAAAGGATTTTTCACAAGCACTGTGGTGGACAGTGTACCTCTTTGAAAACACTTTAAAATTTCCACCTGGCGACTCCACAATCCCAAACAGACCTGAAGACTCCACTGGGAAGAACCCTTATCATTTTAATATCATTCAAACTAGTTAGAGGACTGTAGGATTAAAATTGTGAAAACAGATTAGTTAACCTCTTAAAGACTGTCATATCTGGTTGAAATTTTCTTGTTATCTGGGTCTAAAAACACAGCATAGTGGCTTCTAAAAAGATTCACACTAGAGCCCATCCTGACCCTAATCCACCTGAGATAGTTGATAACCCAGAAAGTATCCTTAGGAAGTCTACTAAGATTAAATTATCAATTGTTTTCAGATCACCCTTGAGAGCTAATTCAGTTCCTGAAAATCTTTCAGCTCTACAACAATCATAAGCTGACTTAGTAAATCCTTTTAGAACTAGGTCATTTGATGATATAATTCAGCTAGATTCTGAGTCTTCACTTTCATCCCCGGAGGCAAGTGAACCTCCTGGTAGTAGAGAAACAACACCACCTGATCTACACTTCCTGTTGAATTTAGGTGTCTCTCATCCAAGATCAGCTCAGCAATCTACTGTTGTTCCATCCACATCTACTCATCCTTCATCCACTGTTCCAACCACTCCACTTCATCCCACCTTCCCTTTTGTCAACCCACCTGTAAATCCACCTCCACCTCCTATCATGGCTGCATGGTATGCTCCCCTAGTCCTTCCTGCACCATTAGTCAATCTTCCACAGGACTATCAGTCCAAAATTCCATTATATGAAGCTAGCAATGTTATAACTGCATCACAACATGTGGATAAGATGAATGACTACTTTGACAGAAATGAAATTGACGATGATTCTGTCAAGCTTAGATTATTTGCTCAAAGCTTAGGGGGAGAAGTAAGAAAAAGGTTCAAAAGCTTAGCCCCCCATAGTATAAATGATCTCCTAGGCTTCCATCAAACTTTCTTAAACAAATGGGAAGTGAAGAAGAATCCTCTCCAAGTCATTTCTGATTATAAGAACCTCCATAGAAACCCTAGGGAAAGTGTCCAAGCTTATTGCACTAGGTTTAATAGTGTGTATAATGCACTTTCCCCATAACTAAAACCTCCACAAGGCTCAGCTTTAAACAAGTTTCCTGAAGGGTTTGACTCTGACAAGACTTATTCGCTAAGAGAGAGAGATTTTTCAACTCTTGAAGATATGCAAAGAGGCGCTCTTTCTGTGGAAGTCAACTTAATGGAGAAGAGAGCAAGGATTAAAGCTGAAAAGACAGTATCTTTTAGAGAGGAATCTTCACCTTCTACTTCCAACTCAAAAATGGATAAAATGATGGAGGAGATGATGAAAGAGATGAGCATAATTAAGAGAGCACAAGCAATCCAAAACCAAACTGCTCCTCAAAATAGAAACCAGAACCAGAATCAGAATCTTAGAAGGAACCAACCTCCAAACAGGTCTAGGAAAGATGATCAGCAGATCACTCCTCCCTTTCATCAAAATTATGTAAGTGAGGTTGAAGAAACAGATGAAATAACAGAGGAAGAGGATATCAACATGCTGGGGGTAGATAATGATGACTTCGAGATTCATTATGATAGAAAACAAGGTCTATACACTCCTTATGATGACAAAAGAGATGATGATGAAAATTGTTATCAAGACATGGAAAATGTCATCATAGAATCTCAAAGAGAATATGACCTTAGAAGAAAAACCAATCAACCAACTCCCAACACTAAAACCTCTGACAAATCTTCACAAAACAGCACTACAACCAAGCCTAAAATTTTCAAACAAAAGGATAAGACAGTGGCTGTGAATTCTGATAAGGGAAAGGAGAAAGGCACTCAAAACAAAGAAAAACAGAGTGCAGATCTTAGTAGTACTGACACTTCAGCCGGTACTCCTGTGAAAACAATTCTATCAAGTGTAAATAAAACAAATCAGCAAGCTTATATTGCTGGTAGAGTGGCAGCTAATAAGGCTGAAACTAGCACTTCAAAGAACCATTTTCCCTTCAACCTTGAACAAGAAATTTCCAAGATCAAAATCTCTATTCCTTTGGCCGAGTTAGCTGCCCAACATGTATATAGGACCCAAATTTTGAAGGCTTTAAATATAAAGGAAAATGGAGATACAGTCAATCTTAGTGATGACCAGCCAGAGCTTATTTTTGGTCCAAAGATTGAAGGAAGATACCAAGAGGGACCTATTCCTCCTTTCTATGTGAGTTTGAACGTTCATGACAAAATTTTGCACAACGCTATGCATGACTCAGGGGCTTCTCAAAATCTAATGCCTAAAGCTGTAATGGAGAGCCTGGGTCTAGAAATCACGAGACCTTATAAAGACCTTTACTCTTTTGACTCAAGCAGAGTAAAATGTTTAGGATTGATCAAAGACCTCTGTGTTAACTTAGCCCAGATTCCAGCCAAATGCTTACTCATGGACATTGTGGTGGCTGATGTGCCCCCAAAGTATGGAATGTTGTTATCTAGATCTTGGGGGGCTAAGTTACAGGGGACTATGCAGATGAACATGACCTATGCGACTATCCCTATTTTCAATCAAACCAGAAGACTTTACAGGGAGTCTCATATGCAATACATAGTTACAAGTCAAGACAGACCACAAAACTCTCCCCTTTATTCTGTAAATATAGGCCTTGATTCTTTTATCCTTTTTAATGAAGAAGCTTCAGATGAACAAGTAACTTTAACAGAATTAATGGCCGATAGAGAGGGGGAGGTAAATACCACAGAGCTGTCGAAACAGTTTACTGAACCTTTAAACAACAACAAACCAAATGTGTGTCTTGAACTACAAGTCATGTGTCCCTTGCTTCTAAACATTGAGAGTCAGGAAATTATTCCCCAAGTAACTGAAAATCAGGGGGAATCTGAAAATATACAACTAAGTGCAGACATTCAACAACAATCAGAAAGCACATTAGTTAAAGAGGACATTCACCAAACAAACGAAACTAAAAACAATCCTCTATGGAGTATGCATTTTGACGGGTCATGCACTAGAAATAATGTTGGTGTAGGTGTCTGGATTACTAACACTGAAAACAACCACACAAAATGCATTTCATGCAAATTAAAATTTCAGTGTTCCAATAACATAGCAAAATATGAATCCCTCCTCTTAGGCTTACATTTTTTGAAAAAGTTAGGAGCCAGAAGAATCAATGTGTATGGGGATTCAGAGTTAATAATTAGGCTAGTCAATGGGGAGTATAACGCTAATCATCCCAGACTTAGAGCCTACCGAAATGATGTCATGGACCTTTTGAAAACATTTGAGGAGTCCAAACTGATTTTTGTCCCAAGAAAAAGTAATATTGCCGCTCACAATTTAGCCTATGCAGCAGAACATGTCTAACGCCATATGAAACCGGAGACAACACAACTCTGATAAAATTTAGACCAGCTGTTCCTGATAACGAAAAATATTAGCAGGTGTTTGACAATGACAAACAAATAGAAGACTTCATGCAATTCAGAAATGAATTCGAGCTACACGGTTCGAACTCAGATTATGATACAGACTGCAGCGAAGAAAATTTTCTTGATGAAGAAGAACCATCCCCTGAACTTGCTAATATAAACCTGTTATCTGGCAAACTTGAAGGTGAAACAGAAACGAATGCAGAGTCTGAAACAGAGGAGTTAGAAACTCTACACTCAAAAGATGAAAGTTTGCCCAAGGGTCTGGCTCCTTTAGAAAAGTTGTTCGATTTTAACGATGTGGCGAATAAACCAAAACTGGAACCTGTAGAGACTAAAGTGGAAGAGTGCAATATAGGCAGTAAAATTAAACCCATGATGATTAAACTGTCTAGAACTTTACCAGCTCACATTAAACTCAAATACATAGAGTTGTTCAAATAATTTTCTGATGTTTTTGCGTGGAGTTACGAAGATTTCAAATCCTATGACACTGAAATAATACAGCACAAAATCCCCCTCAAAGAAAACCAAAAACCATTCAAACAGAAACTGCGCAGAATAAACCCTGTCCAGTTGCCGTTGGTTCAGAAGGAGATCATGAAAATGTATGATGTCGATATTATTGTCCCTGTTAGATATTCTGAATGGGTATCTAATCTGGTGTCTATTAGGAAGAAAAATGGAGAAATCAGGCTTTGTATAGACTTTAGAGACTTAAACAAAGCCTCATTAAAAGACAACTACCCATTACCCAAGATGGATCACATTTTACAAAGGGTGGTAGGGTCTAGAAGAATTTCTTTGCTGGATGGCTATTCAGGGTACAATCAGATCTTGGTTTACCTTGCTGATCAATTAAAGACAACCTTTACTACACCATGGGGCACCTTCATGTATGTGAAAATGCATTTTGGTCTAATGAATGCTGGAGCAACCTTTCAAAGAGCCATGGACATAGCATTATCGGAAGAACTAGGCTACTTCATCATTACATATCTAGATGATGTTACTGTGTTTTCAAAAATAGATGAAGAGCACTTAGAACATTTGAGAAAGGTTTTCGAGAAGAGCAGAAAGTTTGGGATATCTTTAAACCCTAAGAAGACACTATTTGGTCTCCAAGAAGGTAAACTTCTTGGGCACATTATTTCAGAGGAGGGTATAAAGATAGATCCAAAGAGGATTGAGGCCATATTGCAAATCTTTCATCCTCGAAACATCAAAGAGTTGCAATCTTTCATTCGAAAGATCAACTTTTTAAGAAGGTTTATCCCTAATTTAGCTGAGCTCCTTAGGAATATCACAAACATGCTAAAAAAGGAGCAAGGGGTAAAATGGACCTTGGAAGCAAAGCAATCCTTTGAACTGGTGAAACAAGCGTTAACCAAAACACTGGTTCTGATAAGTCCAGATTTTTCAAAAGATTTTTATATTTTCTCATTTGCATCAGAACATACCATAGCTGCTGTCCTTTTACAAAAAAACCCACAAGAACAAGAGCAGCCTATTGCATTCTTTATCAAGGCATTGAGGGATGCCCCTTTGAAGTATAACATTATGGAGAAGCAAGCTTTTTCTTTGGTTAAAGCTTTGAAAGACTTCAAAGTGTACATCCTTCATTCACACACTATTGCCTTTGTCCCAAATTCAATTGTTAAAGACATTCTAACGCATGAACCAGATGGTAAGAGAGGTAAGTGGATTGTTATTATTCTTGAATATGATTTAGAGATCAAACCCACTAAACTCATCAAAGGCCAAGGTCTAGCTAGATTAATGGTTGAATCAAATTTTGAAGTTCTTGATATTAATATGATTAATGCCTTAGATGACCAAGAATAATTCTCAACTCCTATAGTTGAAGATCATTTTATGAACTCTCCTTGGTATGCTGATATTGTTTATGTTTTTCTTAAATTGAATACACCTCCTGGTTTAACAAAAACAAAGGCAAGATTCCTCAAATTGAAAGCTGTAAACTATTGCATTATAGATAAATGTCTCTATTGGAAAAATTCAAGTGGTCTATTGCTTAAATTTTTGCCTGAGTTTGATGCAGAGAAGGTTAAGTACCAGTTCCATGAAGGAGAGTGTGGAGGTCATTTGTACTGGAAGACAACAGCCAACAAAATTTTGAGGGCTGGTTTCTATTGGCCTACTCTTTTCCATGATGTACACAGGATGATTATAGCCTGCCATAAGTGTCAACTCTTTGAAGGCAAAAGAAAACTGTTACCCCTGCCTCTGCATCCCATCATTGTTGAAGCCCCTTTTCAACAGTGGGGTCTTGACTTCATAGGAGAAATCCATCCCCCATCTTCTGCCCAGCATAGATGGATTCTCACAGCCACAGACTATTTCACTAAGTGGATAGAAGCCATGCATTGTAGGCAGGCCAATGATTCAGTTATCATAAAATTTATGGAGACTAACATTCTCTCCAGATTTGGCTGTCCTACCAAAATTATCACTGATAATGCAGCAGCATTTGGATCAAAGAAAATGGTTGAGTTCTATCATAGATATCAGATTACATTGGGGCATTCCACGGCCTATTACCCTCAAGGTAATGGACTTGCAGAATCCTCAAACAAAAGCTTAGTGAACATAATCAAGAAACTGTTGGAGGACAATAAGAAGTCTTGGCACACAAAGCTGGTTCATGCACTTTGGGCTGATAGATTGACTTTGAAGAAATCCATTGGTATGTCACCTTTCCAACTTGTGTACGGTACTGATGCAATTTTTCCAAACAGCCTTGGCGTGCCAGTGATGAAGTTGATTCAAGAGTTACAAACTGAAGATAATAACATGATCAGAAGAATAAATCAGACCATTCATCTTCAGCAAACCAGAGAGGAAGTGTATAACAAAGAATTGCAGAAACAGGAGAGCATTAAAAAGCTTTTTGGCAAAATAACAAAGGCCAGCAATTTCAAGATTGGGGACAAAGTTTTAAAATGGGACTCAAGGAGGGAAGACAAGGGCAAGCACGGAAAATTTGACAACTTGTGGCTTGGCCCTTATGCTATCCATTCAGCTGCTGGTAACAATGCATTTTTCTTGTAGGAGTTGAATGGAGCAGAATTGTTTGGGGGTCCTGTCAATGGCAGGATGCTTAAGCATTACTTCTCTTGATCCATGTTATGTTTTGAAGCCTTTTTATATTTTCCATTATGAATATCTCATCCACCATTGTATTCAAAATTAAAAAGATCAAAAATACAAAAAAAATGAAAAAGAGAAAAGAGGGCAGATTGAAAAAACAAGAAAGGTATAGCCCCATACCAAAAAAGAGAAACAAAATCTGAAAGTGTGCAAGCTCAAATGCCACTCCTGAAAAACACACTTCTAGTTAGTCGAACTGCCTAATCTTGACTAATTAGTTTTAAATTTTCTGCTGATAGGGTAGTGAATTTGATTTGCCAAATTGTTTAATCTTGGCTTATCAGTAGATAGTTTAGGATAGAAATTAAAGGTTCAAACATGATCAAAATCTGAACCTAAGGTTTAAAAAAGAATGACTCAATTTTTTTTTATTTTCTGATTCAAGAGATGTAAAATCTAGTTCTAATGAACTCAAAATCTGAACCAGAGAACAAGGAAGAAACAGCTCAAACAAAGTCAAAACAGAGCTGTGAAAAGAGATGAAGGAAGTGCTTTAAATTTTCAGATCTTAAGCCTTCCCTTTTGATTTAATTTTTTGCAAAATAAATGTCTATGTGCAGCTTGTTTTTATGCCATGGATCACAGCAAGTCAAACAACTTAATCTTGACTTGACTGTTTTTAAATTTCTGTTGCAGAATTTAGAGAATAAAAATCTGTTGGACAGTTTAATCCCAACAGATAGTAGATTAGGTAGAGAAGCATCTAAACTCAACTGTTTAATCTGAGTTCAGGGAGAAATAAGGAGTAGAAATAGATTAGGTTTCTTGCTTTCAAAATAATAAAATGTTGTAAAAAGAGTTTGCCAATCCAAGTGCACTCTAATGAAGAAAAAATGTTAGATCAGTACGATTGGGTAGGTAGAAAGTGTGTATTGATGGAGGACCATTGTTTTCATAGCTGCTAATATGTTTTCAAAGAAGATCATCCCAGCAAAGAAAGGGCGTCCCAATTGATCAGGCACGGGTCAGCCTCCCAGAGAATGCAAGTCTGAAGTTCTTGATGCCTTCAAGAAGGCACCATCCCCAAGTGGAGCCACTGTTAGCCACCTATAATATTTGATTATACCAAAGGGTGGCTAAGACTTTTTGAGCCTCCAAGGAACAAATTTTATCACTAAAAATTGTTGGCTCTTGAAGGCTTTTGGGGCCTCATGCCTCTGTCCAAAATCCTCATTGTTGTTCCCATTAATTCTGCTGATTCATGATAAAAGACTGCTGAAGGACCATCATTTTCCCCCTTTTCAAACCTTCATTTTCTTCCCTTTTTCTCCATAAAAACTTCCTTTTTTTCATAGATCCTCATCTTCCATTTATGAAAATCACTTTTCCATAGTTAAAAACCCATTTTTTAACTATTCCGAAGCCATCAAATTCCATTTAAAAACCATGAAAAATGCATAAAAAATACAAGTCTTTACTATGGACTTAAGTCCCTTTGGGCTAAGTTCTAACCACTTCCCCACACATGCCTTGCCATAAAAACCAAGCGCTAACTCTGGAGGCGCTCATCACAGATCGTGAATCGCAAAAATTGTGGTTTATCTAAAGTGCTCATCACAAATATTTACGATGCGATCCATCACAAATCGCAAATCGCAAAAATTGTGGTTTTATCTAAAGTGCTCATCGCAAATATTTGCGATGCGATAAGCTCCCTCCCCTTAAACCCCCGGTCATATCATTCTCCATACGCCCAACTTCCCTGAAATCGGGCGCCTAACCTTATTATTTGTGTATTCCGCCTGTGAAATATTAAAATCTTAAGTTATTTATCAAAACTTTGGTTTTTATCATTTCTCTAAGGTTTTCCACCGGTCGGATATCTGAGCATTTTCCACCGTCGATCTAATCTACAGATCCAATGGTGCGGAACCTATCAAACCCAGTGGACCCCGCCAGCCATGTGTCGTTTCCCAAATCCGCGTGGTATCCATTGCACCGCATTTGGGCAAAAAGTTGTTTTCCCCTGATCGCCAGTGTTTCCATACACTTCTTGACACGTGGCTTGGCCACTGTTCACAAAACCGCCGTCCATCATGCGTTATCGTTCAGACGCAGACGCCCAGCGATATCGTCCTGAACCGCCCGATCTGGAGTGGGTCATCCAACGATTATCACTCGTCTATGATGCCCGATGTTTAAACGAGCTCTAGCGCAGCAGTAAATCAATCTCCGCCGTTGATCTGATCTGCAGATCGACGGTCCTCATTCCATTTGCTCTATTTTCTCCATTTGACTTTCAAACTCCGCTCCCGACCGTCGATCTCTGCGTGATCGACGGCTCAGATTTAATCCTTCTTCCACCTCCCTTTGATCAATCTCGACCGTTGGATGATGCCATCCAATGGCCCCGCTTCCTCCACACGCCTTCCGATGCAGTTGACCTAATATGCAGGGTTTTATAACATTTTGTTGTATTTTGCAGGGTTTAAATGATCTTTCACTATGTT
Source organism: Pinus albicaulis (assembly GCA_034641835.2). Taxonomy (NCBI): domain Eukaryota; kingdom Viridiplantae; phylum Streptophyta; class Pinopsida; order Pinales; family Pinaceae; genus Pinus; species Pinus albicaulis. The sequence goes on along the minus strand of CM076578.1, from coordinate 1,252,007,128 downwards.
CGAAGAAAATTCGAAAGAGAGGGTGACGACCCTCTTGCTTTCAATTTATCAGAAGAAATCAATGGCAAGGTGTAAATTTCACGTCTCGTCAATGATCCGTGAGGCATTAATGCCATATCGTCCCTGCGTAACCCTGCACTCTAGCGCAACATCATAAATCGGGCACAATTAAAGAATATCAGTGTCGAAGATCCCAATATATCAGAATAGAGGAATAAAGACAGTTTTTACGGGGATTACGGCTAAGACTGTTATCAAAAGCCTAATCCCCGATTTAAAACACAGTTAAAGAAGAAAGCATAAAGGATTATCAGACAGGAAACCTCCACCGCCACATATGAGGTTAATCAATTTCTCCCAGCTACCACAGAGCCACCTGTTGCCTCAAACCATTCAAATAGAGGCCGAAGTTATTAAAGAATATCAGATATTTTTCTTCGACGCAGCCGAAGAGTTACTTCTACCAGGAATTTAATGAAGGGATGTCTGCAGAGTAACCCTAGCATCACAAAGAGCCTCAAAGGTCAACAAAAGCTCCCATCGAGCTTAATTCATAAGTGTAAATCAATTAATACAGTGAAACACCTGTACTCTTCTTCATTGAGCCTCCCAAAGGCCAAGAAGACATTAACTCTGTATTAATTGTATTTGAGATCTTTTATCAGATTTCACCTCCTCATTCTTCTATAAATACTTCAGTAGAAGATGAGAGACTGTTGGTTGCAGAACTTTGAAATACATTTGAGCTCAAACTTCTGATTGTAAATAGTGTTCACTGGTCCCTGGAGCTCTGCTTGTGATAGATTTGTTAGGCTAAGTAGTGAAGATGATTGCTGAACTAAAACATTGGACTTGAATATTGTAACTGGTTTGACATCAATATAAAGCTGTTTCTTGGGATCCTGGTCTATATTACTGGTGAAGTGCCCCTTTCTTTGTTATTGTTTTCCTTCTATGTATGTCATATTGTTCACTATTCTCTGATAAAGAACAACAATTATAGAGTTAGGATCTACTATATATCAGTAACCTTCTCTGACTGAAAATCTTTATCTTAATGTTTTCCTCCAAATTGTTTATTCAAGAATGATTTAATACAGTTAAGCAGTTATGAATGTTGGAGTTCCCTCGTCCTACTGTTTGCCTTAAAAAAGTTGTTCTTGAAAGTTATTTTCCTTATTGTGCTTATTAAAGATGACTATGGAAGATATGGTGCGCCCTGGTCCTAGTTTTTCTCCAAAAGCAGATTCTGAAAGTTTGCCTTGGTGTTGACTGAAAGCAGACTAGGTTTAAAAGTACTTTATCTGATCCTAAGTTACACTTTGTTTTTCCTATATGTTTTCATACTTTCTAAAGGTAATTATGTGGATTACTGGATTGTTTGTCAATTAAGCTGCTTTAATACAAACTTCCCCAAGAATTCAATAGTTAGCCCTACACTTGGTTGGTTTTAAATAGTTACTTAAGAGGCTTTTCTTGTTTGGACTGAATATAAATCCTCTGAGAAATTATTATCAGTTTCACCGCTCCAACACTTTATTGTTTCCATTCCATCATTTTAATCTCAATAATCCTGCGGTATAGATGACTTGCCCCTTGGATCACTCTTGATGTTGTTGCTCAATTAAAGCCCAGATATGACTCCATAGCCCAATGGACTAAAAACCAGCGTTATATCTATCTTTTAACCAAAATTTCATTCTATTTTCTTGCAACTTCTCCTGCCCAAAACTTTGCACTTAGAACCTTCTCCTCAAGTAAAAATCATGCTCAACCATCAGGAAAGCAAGCAAATAACAACCCTTCATAACTAGCCTAATACCATAACCCCAAACTTCAAAGACAAATCCATCTTTGTACATATTGGAGAGATCCCTCTCCGGATTTAGGAGGGCTAGATCCTAGAATCCCAAAGTTGGTTGAAATGATGTTGTTTATGTAATTGGACTCTGCCAATATTGCTAATAAATTACAGATTCCTAACACCCCCGAAGCTAAAAACAGATGTAAAATTTCCTTATAAAAGTATAGTAGTTTGTAGTCAATCTGGGTCGTTCATTAGGCAAATTATCGGACAGTAGAAGTTATGTTTGATGTAGGCCTCTTTTCCCTTGAAGGAAACCCCTCGTTTTGTATGAGGGTATTATATTGCGGCTGTGTATTTGTATGTGTATTCTCAGAGCGAGAAACTGATAGAGAGACTGTGAGAGAGAATAGAGTATAATACAGCGGATCTGTTGTAGGTTGTGTGTCTTCATTTTTCTGGATAATAAAAAGGAAGGACCAGTTGGACGTAGCCAAAACTCGGTGAACCACGTATATTTGTGTCTCTCTGGTTTTATTTGTTTTGTTTGCTTTTTTTTCCGCATATTTTATGTGCTGCATTGCTCTGTAATATATAATTTTCTATAAAAAAATCCCAGATATGCTTATTAAATGCATTTCTCACGCTCCGCTCAATGGAAAATTCATTGTTAAATCAACTGTTCCTTCTCCAACGGTCAAATTGTAGACGAATTTCTTTAGAACCTCCTTTGTGTCATAGTATTTCCTCCTTGGGCACGGTTTCCTCCAACTGTTCCATCCTCCTTCACACTGCACAACACTTCTTCTTCGATGAAACCTTCCTTCGGTAGAGTAGTTTATAGCCCCGCGCTCGCTTTTTTTCATTGCATGTAGCACTAAGACTCTTCTCCAGCAATATAGTAAATTTGAAGCCCCAGGGATGGAGTCTCCCCTATAAAACTTTAATATACTACCATTGATGCGTCCAGGAAATAATTCACCATTAATCTTCGCAAGATGAACTGCGTCACCATCCGAGATATTCTGACGATGTAAGGTCCAAACCAGTGCATTTTCAGCTTACCCAGGAACTTCATGAACTTGATGTCATACAAAAGAACTAAGTCTCCATTATTTAAAGTCTTCTGCTTAATATGCCTATCATGCTAGGACTTTTCCCTCTCCTTTTGCACCTGTTGGTGAAATCCAACGATGAACCGATATTATTCTAGTGCGAGAAGTTGTTCCAATATTTCCTCCATAATATTGTTGTATGTAATATTTGTAACCGTTGTGATTATGAGACTAAGCACAATTTACTCCATTGACATCACCGATTCGTGTCCAAACATAAATCTAAATGGAGTCTGACCTCTCAAATTCTTACAGGTAGTCCTATATGCCCATAATACTGCAAGAATTCTCAAACCCTAGTCATCCTTGTTGACATTGCATACCTTAGTCAGAGAATTCTTCAAAAAAATTTAAAATATTAAATCATTCTGTTTACCTGAGGGTGATATGGCATACTCTTATGGTGATGCATTTGAAACTCCTCTGTCAATTCTTCGATATTTTTTTTTAATAAATGTGATCCTCTATCACTCATCAGAATCTTTGGGCATCCAAACCTTGACGAAATGTATTCAAAAATAAACTCTGCAGTTGTGTTCGCGCTACAATTCTTCACCGGTTGTGCCTCATCCCATCTAGTGACGTAATATGTCATGGTGATTATGTACCATGCACCTTTTTTCTTTCCTAGTTGATCAATTGGTACCACAAATTTGATCACCTACTTATCAAATGATTGCAATGTGAATTGAGGATGCAGTGCCATTTCATCCCTCCACGACGGTCTTCCTATCCTCTGACGGACATCGCAAGCGCTGCATTATTCCCTTGAATCTTTATGCACCATGGGCCCCCATAGTCCTACCTTAAAAATATTATGTGCAGTGGCCTTTCCCTTGTAGTGTCCTCCAGTAACTCTACCATGTGCTTCTACCAAAATTTTGTGTCTTTCGTGCTCAAGGACATACCTGCACAGTATCTCATCGGGCCCCATCTTATATAAATGTTCTGAAATCAAAGAAATATATGTTGCCTTAACTACCATATCTTTCTTCTACTGTGTAGTATACTCCGTAGGGGCCACTCCATTAGACAAAAATAAAACAATGTCTGTGAAGTGATCATCTGTAATGCTTATTGCGAAAAGTTACGCATTGTGCAGCCCCCTTCAATGTTCGTAGGTTCTTCCCCTATCTCTATCCTGGACATATGATATGGTCATGCATTCAAACGTCCTAGCTTGACTATTACCTCAAAATCATATTTCTGGAACAACAATAGCCATCTTCAGATCTTCCCCCCAAACACAGGCTTTTTCACCAAGTATTTCAGTGTAGAATGATCCGTGAACATCTTAAAGTGTCCTCCAACAAGTAATTCCTTAATTTTTGTAGTGTCTATACCATAGCCAATCCTTCGCGCTTTTTCATGGAATAATTCATTTCTGCCTTAGACAATTTCCTACTCACAAAAGCTATGGGGTGATCAATATCCCCATCACCTAGTTGTGCTAATACATAACCCAATGTTATGCAAGAAGCATCAACATGTACATGGAACTCCTTATTTAAGTCTGGAAAAAATAGAATTGGTTCAGTTACCATCTTCTCCTTTAACATGTCAAATCTCTTTTGGCATTCATCATCCCAACAGTATGTAACATTATTCTTTACCAGCTTCTCCATCGGCATAGTTATCTGTGCATATGCCTTTATAAACATCCTATAGTAGCTTGTATGTCCTAATGTTGTACGTAGGTTCACAATAATGACAATCTTCACGGGGTCTACAATCAATCCTTGTTTTCAAACAATATGCGCCAATAGTATACCAAAAGCTACACAAAATATGTGTTTCTTCAAGTTCGGTGATATCTCATACTGCATGCATGTGTCCAACATCAGCCTTAACTTCACAATATGTTTCTTTAGCATTCAAAATACTTTCCAATCTTAAAAATAAACCTCCAAGAAATTGTGTATATACTCCTTAAAATAAAAAACTACTACTCTAGAGAATATTGTTGGAGCATTATTCAATCCAAAAGGCATGAATGTATACTGAAAAGATCCCCATTCAGTGGAAAGAAGTAGTCTTAATTTGTCTTCTAGTGCAATTCTAATCTGATGGTACCTTGAAACCCCATCTGAAAAAGAGTTGGCCTCCTTCCCTCCAAAATTCTCCAAAACTTCATCTGTAAAAGGTGTAGGGAATGGGTCATGCACACATGCATCATTCAGCTTCCTTAAATAAACACAAATCTTTATTTCACCTTTTTTCTTCTTCTCCGAAACAACCATGGGACTTATCCATTCAGATTCACCATAGGTTCAATTATTCCATCCTTAAGCATCTTCTCCAATTCTTCCTTCACTTTTTCCTTATATTTAGGGTTTCGTCCATATGGTCGTTGTTTCACAAACTTCACATCTGGCTTCAGGTTGATCCTCATAACTCCGATGTATCCTACTATTCCCTTCGGTTCATAGAACTTAGTGGGAAATAGCTTCTGATATTCATGTAACAGTTCTGCAACGTTTCTAACTGTATCTACATCCCAATAATATCCAATGAGCGCTAACTTTAGTTCTTATTTTTTCCCTATATTCACCTTTTGCGACTTTACTCGCTGCACTGTGTCAAGAATATTAGGTTCTGGTCTAGGGACCTCGTGTCTTTCTTCTGATTCTGGAATATTAACATTGTGCGGATCTTCCTCAACCTCATCCACTTTCATATTATAACATTATGCTACCTGCTCCAACTGCGCATCGCAATTAGGCGGTGTCCAGGTTATCGCAATTGTGGTCCTGAAAACCTTTGATATGACTGATTTAAGAGATTCTGCATCTATGTATTGATAGTCATATTTGAAAGTAAAAGTCATTAAAAATCCTTCGACCATATTCCCAATTCGTTGTTTCATGTCGTAGTTCAGTTTCATGATACCACTTCATAGGTATCACATCTAATGTGTGAACGAATGTATGTACCCATTCTGGTGTTGTATCTTCCCCCCACCTGGTAGTTCATTGGTATATATGTCCTCTAGAGTCATCCTTGACATCATATTTCCCTTCAAGTTTAGTATTTACCTAACCAAATCTGATCTGCATAAATCTGTTGTATTCTCTCCAACTTCTAATGTTTCCCTTATGTGTACCCCACCATCTAGTGGGTGTGGATCTCAACACAACATCAAGAGCTTGAAACCTTTATTCTTCAGGTACTTCTTCTTCAAATCTATCAAGGAACAAATTAACATCCCCAATCCCATCGTAATAGGGAAAGTCACATACCTATGATGCAATGCATGAAGTATCTGGTAATTTTGTGACATCATTTGGTAGATACTTCATGCAACAAATTCTACCAATTTTCCATTTCTTCATTAGAGTCTAAAACACATGAGCTATCCCTCTCCCAGTTTATCCTCCCATCTGTAGTGGGGTTGATCCAATCTTCATCCTTCATTGTTAAGTTATAGATATTGTTAATATCCACATCACCATATTCATTACTGATTGGTTTTGGATATTGCGCTCCTTCAGAGGGGTAAAAAGGAACAATGACCCTTGTTCATTCCTCGTAAATATCATATTTATACTCTTCATATTCATTATGGCGTCCATATCATAATCCCAATCGAATCCAAGTAACACATGATACATATTGTTTTCATCCACAAACTCAATGACTTCAAAGTCTAACAATACACTTACTCCATCAATGTCTACGAAAATGCCATGCAATAGACCCATAGGAATAATTTTATGTTGATTGGCCATTATTAGCTAAATCGGTGACCATTGCATCTTTTTTCACCCCATTTGTTCCCATGTTTGCTTTGGTAACACATTTACATTTGATCCTAAATCAAGAATTACTTGATCCATATCAAAATATCCTATCTGCACGGTTAACCGCATTTCCCTGCCAGTTCTATTCTTATTTATATATAATTTATTTACTTCCTATTGTTTAGGTTGTGTTTCCTCTTTTCCAGCACAATTTTTAATCAACTCTTGCAATCCTTCTACAAATTTTTGATCCCTTAACAGCTTCATATAGGTCTACAGAAATTATTTCAGAATGGCCAGATAAAATTCCTTCGTCACAGTAACATACTTGGGTTTATTATTTTGCGGGATTAGCCACGTCTGTGCCATCGATGTCGAAGCTCCAGGATCCATAAAACTCTTCTTTTCTTCCATGAAGGTTTCCCTTACTCATTGCACATTGAACCCAATATTATTTTCTCCAGCCTTCCTAACCCATGTATCCTCCATATGCTTTTCTCCTTCTACTTTGTCTTCTCCTATAGATGTGTCACTCCTTTATACTATATTGACATGTTTATCTTCTTCGTGCAGCTCAGCCCTCATCATATGCAGGTTCTGAGCAGGTTGTTGATTTCATTTTCCTGCATTTTAGAAAATAAAGTGGGACAATATTCTATCTCATGTTTGAATTCTCTACAATACTTGTAAGAGAGGGTAACGAGATTCTTGCAATATATGGAAAAATGTTCAGGCTGACCGTATTTATAACATATAATCATACCTTAACCTCTCCCAGTGCCTCCTCCTCATCCTCGTCCTCTTCTGTGGAATCATCCATGTGTTGTGGGAAAACCATGATCTTCGTGACCTTCAACTTGCATTTTGTACGCCCCAGGAGTCTGCTTCATCATCAAATCATAGTTTCAAAAATTCTTGTCATCATGTCCCATCAAGATACATAAAGTACAAAATAATTTCTTTGGTGTCTGCACATTTTTTTCACCATATAACAACGTTTATAGGGTGTTGGCATGATATTTTACATAAGTCACACCATACACGCATTCTTGGGCTCAACGTATTACGTGCACCGCTGTTGATGTAATCTCAAAATATAGGGTACTAATCTTTATAATGGCCTTCTACCTTACATTTGATACACCAGACTTCTGATCTAGTGTGCGGACGCACTTTTCTTCCCTTATTCAAGTCTTGCAGCTCCATATGTAGGCTTGCCAACTGGGTCTGTATCTATTGAACCCATATATTGGTATCTTCTATCGGCGAAGCTTCTAGTTTCATCGCAATATATAATGCTTCAGTTTGGTTTGCAATATTTGGTTGCGATAATGGTAGTCTGAGATGTGGTAATAGCGCATCTATAAACCATTCTTTGTTTTGTTCATCGGGTATCTGGAAGTTGATTTGGCTTAGCAGCATCTTGAATATTTGATTTACCTCCCACATAGATTCAGTTACCAATTTCTTGAATTCTTTGATCTCTGTAATAAATTATGACTGCGATTTTGGCTTCTTAAATTTGGCATTCGTCATTGCCTTAGTATGATCCAACATGGAATTCTGATGCGTCATAGAGTACTTCATATACCAAGACAGTGCTCTTTCCTATAGCGCTATGACAAGCTGAGCTTTCTTCATATCTTCATTAATGACTTTCTGCGATCTCCATACTACTTCTGCAACAAACCAAAATTTCTCAGGGTCCTTTGATCCCTAACCCTTAAAAACATGCATCTTTGCTATTTGAGCCATGTTAAATGGGGGAGGTGGAGGTGGAGGTGGAGGGACAATATGGGGATGGGGATGAGGTGTGATGGGAATGGCATACTGGGGATTCCCATATGCATCTTGATGATATCCAAATTCTAAATACAATGCACTTCTAGGGGTTGAAAGGTTACTTTCTTCTTCTTCATTCTGAGATCCAAACAATGGATTGTACTCAGTCTCAACGTAGTTGTCATTATCTACCATGAATATTATACCACTTAGCATAGATCCAGATTTACATCCCCCAAACATCAATATGATTGCATGCGCAATACACCGTTCTCACGTAACACCATATTAATCTAAAGCCTTAAATAGTTTAACTAATTACCTCGCAGACCCTTGAAAAATTGGTGCTCAACTTCGTTGTAGGACACATATGTATCAATCACAAAATTAGTATTAAAGGCTCCAAGAATATTATCAATCCAATAGTCAACAACCCTTGAGATATTTTTATCAGCCTCCTTAAGTCGCTTAATCAACTCTCGGTTCCATGCACGTTGGCTTGAGGGGTCCTAACCCAGGTTTGAAGTTAAGGTTAACCAACAAAGCCATCTTACTACTGGCCCTCTCGGTAGTGACCTACTTGCGCAAGTCAAAGTCTCAACTGAAGTAGTATGGGAGGGTGCTGAAACCAGGTTTCCACACCCTGAGAGAGAGTTAAATGATGTGGATTTCTTCATATATAAAACAACTATGATCTAACATTCGCAATAGAAGCCCTAACCAAAAACCCTAACCAGTAATATTTAGGTAAATTTACATAGGTTACCCTGCACACGCATAGATACAGATCCCGTAGTCCCTTCAATAGTCTTTAACACATAATATTCAAGATCAACAATAATATATTCATTCATTTATCATTCATCTAAGGTGAACGACAGTTGCACAATCGATCCAAACACAGATAACAAAGTTAATAGAAATAACATGCAGAAACAAATCATAAATCATAAGGCAGATGCATTTGATACTCATATTTCATCCAAAATGTTCCTTTATTCTTTCATAGTTTAGATATTCCTTAAAACACCTTCATTCTACCCGCTCACATAGCTAGTAGGGTCCGCACACAGCAGTACTAATCTCTTCGTGTACACAACCAGTAGGAGCCTTCTAACCTATACAAGTTCGCTTCTTAGCACAGAACATCAAAACATATCAGAATTCTTACAACTCATTACTTTCTCTTGACTCGATCTAGACTCCTACTTATACCTTTAGCCTACGCTCATCTAAGGTCCAAAAATAGTGGTTTGTAGCCCCTAGTTCTACCCTTTGGCCCATTACAACTCATGAGGGCTTTGACCCACCCCAAAGCCCCTTGAACTATGCTTCTCTTAGCGTGCATAACTTAACTTACAAAAAATTACAAAAAATATAGTATTTTCATCCAAAATTCAGTCCTAAGGGACCCTGCTCCAACAAGCCCCCAACACAATCTTGTGACTCGTCTCGAGTCACAATGGTGTTGGGTTCTTCATTGTGTTCTGCAATTATTCAATGGCAACAACAAAGGGTGCAAGGATGCTCGCACTCTAATCTGCTGCACTCTGTGTTGTGTCCACCAGCTTCTGTGACATCAGCCCTTCTGCAGCTAGATTTATGCTTCAATAGGTCTAATTCAGATTCTTAATAGCTGCATCTAGGTCCTCTAACAACTTCATCACTTCGTCTGCCCATGGCTTCATGTACTCTGTCACGATCTGTTTCTTCTTCCATAGCTCCTCTACTTCATTGCACAAAATTTGACTCGCCTTCAAGCAGGCCATGTGCTGAGCAGGGACAAAAGTGGGCAGGGCCTCATGGAGGTCGTCGAATTCCTACTCCTTTGCGCGCAATTCTTGAGAAATATTCTTAACTAGTGGGTATGTTTGCACAAATTTCCATAGTCCCATTGTTGTTTCGAGTAGTGCGGAGCCCTTGTCAACTGTGGCAGTGATACTTTCTGAGGCTTCCTTTACCAAGGCTTCCCATTACGCGTGCACCTCCGGGGGAGTCTCTGGCTGCAGCTTAACCTGCAATGCTGCAATCTATTGTTTGAACTCTGCATTGGCTGTCTACACCTTAGACCGGGAAGCCTTCAGTGTTGCAACCAGGCTTTCAATTTTTACTTGTGGTGTGGTTGATGAAGGAATGGCTACCTCTGGGAGGTCCCCGCATAGTATGTCAATCAAATGCTCCAGCTCTGCTCACTGCGCTACATCCGCCTGCTGCGTTGTCTGGGCTTGGATTTACACTTCATTTTTAGCTGCAACCTTCTGCTCCGCTTCACTCAACTACTACTGCACATGTGCCTCCCTGCACTTCAGCTCGTCGGTGATGATGGTTGGGATAGTGTGTAGCTTCCCACTTGGTAACATGGAGAGATATATCCTGACTTCTGGGTAGGTCTGCACCTACGCGTGCAGGTCCGGCTGCTCCAAAGTGACTACTTTTCCCGGGAAGGGGCAGATCATGTTGTCTGTTGTGGTGATTATCATTGCTATAGGCAAGCTTGCCTAAATCGGCCTCACTTAATTCACGCTCGCTTGTATATTTTCGGTCTTCAGCTAGAGTACCTAGAACCCATACTATAATGCCTCAACCGCAGCCTTGTACTGTTCTTCCATGGTGGTCCATCTATCTTCAAAATTCGATGCGACTGCATCTGCTATTTTGTCCAGGTCATCTTCTGTCAAAGTGACCTCTTATGTGCCTCCAAGTTTGGATCCTTTTTGCTTCTTTTGCCAACCCTTGGGGGTTTCTGCGCCACGCTTCGTGCCACGTCTGAGATTCTGCACTAGTGCCATCCAACCCATTAAGGACACCAAGGTCCGCATCAGCTTCGTCTCCAAGATCTTACTCCACGTCCTTTTCTATTTCCTGCTTCGTATTCTTTCTAGCATCCTTTTTTGCACCTGCTTTGGTATCTTCTTCAGTTCGTGACTTGAATTATTTCTCTTCATCTCCTGGAGTTGTCTCTTTTATCGAAGAGGATGTTGTAATGGGCTAGGTGGATCCAAGCCCATCTTTCCATGCTTCTGGCTAGGTCGCAATGACCTAGTCAATCTTCGCTTCAGTCACCATAAAGGGCAAGTTATACCCCACAGGGTCATTGCACACCCTAATCTGCATGTGGTGCATGGTAATTTGAAAGGATGCAATGGTTTTATATTTTTCGTACCCCGCAAGGGATAATATAGGCCATGAATTGATTGTTGTGGCCAACGTGCCCTCAAATAGAAACCAAAAAGTTTGTTTTCCTTTACACACTTGGGGTCGGTAGAATCCCACAGATTGGCATAGTGTGCCCCCTCTCATACGCCAGGATCCAATTCTGGAAGGACTGCACCCTCTGGGGTCTCCCATGCTACTGCGCAATTAGAAACAACAACCAAGAGTAGTAGAACTTATTGCCTTCTTCCTGTGCCTCGTGCACATTGTCCAAAAATTCTTGGCAAAGATATTGGGACCAATTGTAGCTGAACCCCTTCTCACACTAGCCTGCCAACGCAATCACGTGCATAGAGACTAGCTTTGGCTGGAACTTGTGCATCAAATTTCACCCTAGGAACAAGGTTCCTACGCGCACACCCAGGTCTGCAATCTGTTGTACCAAGAATCCCTGGGCGTCTCACCTAACCTGATAATCCTTATTCACCTTTGAAGCAGCTTTGAGCTCATTTCTCTTTCTGAAACTTGCCATAGGATGAGGCCCCTTCTTGGGCAGGCTGGTGAACTGATGGATCAACATGGCATCTATCAGAATTTGTCCTTGAATCCATAGGAATCCCTCATGCACTAATGCTAGCAACTGACGCACACACATAGGGTGATAGGGTACCTCCTGAAGTGAGGAATCCTCAGCAGATTGAGGATCCCAACATTTCTTAGCCCATGTGCCCACGACATTGGTTCAACCTTCACTACATCATCATAGAGAACGTGCTCCAGGTAATATTCCAGTGCCAATTCGGGGAATGTTTCCTCATTCGCAAGGTCATAGTCATCGAGCTTGACATGAGGAATCTTTCCAAACATATCTTTGATTGGGGGGATTTCTTGCAGGACTAACGAAATATGAAGGTAATCCCTCACTACATATACATTTTTCAGTGTGCACATGGAGGGTCTACATGGCTTGAAATACGACGACGTCCATGAGATTGGCTAAACGAGTGCAACCTCCTCAGTGGCGCTCATTAGTCTTTTTGTAGGATCACCCATAGGCGACCTATCCTTCGTGGCTTGTCAGAGGGATGTCACATTCTTAGGAAATGTTTGCAACTTGGAGGAGGACTCCTTGTCATTTTTACCTTTCCCTTAGACAATATAGACACGAGTTATACAAATTTAGGTACCACATCATAGACATCATCTAACCCTAGCTCAGTTGATGTTGTGAGAGGCGTGAAGTGCTCCTCATATGATGCTCTCTTTGGATTAGTGGCCGTCATTCTTGGGTGAAAGATGAATTCCAGATTACTCACGTCGGATGGGGTATCTCGTCCAGACATACAATGATCACAGAAAAAATTATAGTGAAAATCATGGATAAGCTCTGGGCATAATGTAATCAGAAAGCAAACGAACCAAATGTGAACTGTGACTTTCTTTTTATAGGTGATCCAAGGTAAAAATGATTGGATCTCCATAAAATTAAACTTACCTCCATAAAAAAGATCAAAAATCTCGTAAGATTTCCTTATGAAATGCATAGAACCCGCTCCATCCAATGGTAAAATCACTTTTTCACCCAGTTTCACTATTCCAATGGATAGTTTCCTCTCCTGCACATCACCTCTACGCTCATGTCGCACCTATCTGTGCATTCCCTCTTCATCACACGCAGATAAATGGATTCTTATGTTCCATCTATATATTCATTTGGTCGGCACAACATTTTCCCTATATGGATTTAGTCGGTTTCCATTGAAATACACGAGAATATTTTCACCACGCAACGTGACCAAGCACACAGTGCCACCATCAATGATTTCCTTCACAATGTGAGGCCCTATCCAATGTTTCCTGAACTTCCATGGGTGGCACACAAAATGAATGGCATATAATAAGACCAAGTCTTCCTCCTTGAACACCTTGTGTCTGATGTGCCTATCATGTCAGGCCTTTTCGCGTGCCTTCTATACTTGCTGATGGAAGTTAGCAATGAACTGATCCTCCTCTAAGGAAACCAACCACGCAAGACATTCCTCCATGATGTTAGGCTTAGCCATATTAGTGAATATTGTGATGCGCAGGCTTGGGACGACATATTCCATTGGCATGATCGCTTCTTTCCCATAGACCATCCTGAAAGGTGTTTTCCCAGTCATATTCTTGTATGTGGTCCTATAAGCCGATAACATAGACGGGATGTGCACGTCCCAATAATTCTGATTTACATTGCAGATCTTTGTGAGCGAATTCTCCAAAATCTTTTTAAAAGCTTCTACTGCACTATTTGCATGAGGATGATAAGGGGTACTCTTCTGGTGATGGATCTTAAATTCCTCTGTCAGAGCTTCAATGGTTTAATTAAAAAAGTGTGTACCTCTATCACTCATTAGTATCTTCGGACATCCAAACCTCGTCAAAATATGTTCAAAAATGAAGTGCGTGGAAGTATCTATGGTACAATCCTTGACTACCTTAGCTTTTTCCCACCTGGTCACATAATCTGTTGCAGTGATGATATAGCGCACTAGAGTCTTCTTCCCTAGAGGATTTATGGGTCCAAAAAAATATATAGCCCATTTATCAAAGGCATGTAGGGCCATTTGAGGCTGTAGGGGCATTTCATCTCTGCGCAAGGGCTTCCCCATTCTCTAGCATGCATCACAGGCTCGACAATATGCTTGTGCATCACTGTGCAATGTGGGGCACCATAACCCAGCACGGAACACCTTCTACGCAGTAGCCTTCCTTTCATAATGGCCTCCTACCACCCCTCTATGAGCCTCAGCCAAGATATCCTGTCTCTCATGTTCCAAAACATATCTTCTCAATACTTCATCCACTCCCAGCTTGTACAACTGACTAGAAATCAGGGTAAAATCAGTTGCACGCACAACCAACTCCTTCTTCTGTTGCACTGAATATTCAGCTGGCGCACTTCGAGTGGTAAAAAAGTGAATAATATCATCAAATTTCTCATCAACCACATTGATAGCAAAGAGTTGCGCATCAGGTAACCCCTCCTCCAAACTGGTTGGTTCTTCCCCATTTTCAATGCGTGAAAAATGGCCAAGTCCAACATTGATTTCAAAGTCATATTCTTGAAATAATAGCAACCATATGCAAATCTCCTCCCGCCCCCCCAACATAGGCTTATTGACCAGGTATTTCAAAGCAAAATGGTGAGTGAACATTTTGAAGTGTCCTCATAGTAGATAGTGCCTGTATTTTTGGAGAGCGTACACCATGGCCAATCCTTCCCTTTCTGTGGTTGAGTAGTTGTGCTCTGCATTGGGGAGCTTCCCACTGGAAAAAGAAACAGGGTGATTAATGTCTCCTTCTCCTGGTTGCGCTAAAACAGTTCCAAGTGCTATACCAGATGCATCTACATGTACATGGAAAACATTAGACCAGTCTGGGAATATCAAAATAGGTGCAGTGACCATATTCTCCTTCAGCAACTCAAAGCTCTTTTGAAATTCTTCATTCTAGAAAAATGACACATCCTTCTTCAATAACTTCTCCATAGGTGCAGTGATCAGGGTGTAGCCATGAAATAATTTCCTATAATATCTGGTGTGTCCTAAGATGGAGCGCAGTGGTTTCTCGTTAGTGGGAACTTCTAGGTTGATGATAACTGCTATCTTGGCTGGGTCTACCATCAATCCTTGCTGACACACTATATGACCCAAAAAAATTCCAAAAGGAACATATAATATACATTTATTCAAGTTAAGAGAAATTTTGTGCTTCCTTTGAAGTGTCAATCATCAGGCGCATGTTTGACACATGTTTCTTTACCAATCCAAACATTGTCCAGTCGTCAAAATATACTTCCAAGAACTTGTGTATGAATTCTTTGAACACATCCACTACATGTGAGAAGATTGTAGGTGCATTCTTTAATCTGAAAGGCATAAAAGTGTATTGGAAAGACCCCCATTCTGTTGCAAAGGTGGTCTTGCTGCGGTCTTCATGCACAATTCTGATCTGATGGTACCCTGAAAACCCACCAGTAAAAGAATAATCTTCTTGTCCTCCCACATTATCCAGGATATCATATGAAAATGGAGTAGGGAAGGGGTCATGCACACATGCATCATTTAGCTTGTGAAGATGTACACAAATCCTTATCTCTCCTTTGGTCTTCTTTTCTTGAACGACCATGGGGCTCACCCAATCATAATGCTCCACATGCTCAATGATGCTTGCAAAAACCATCCTTTCTAATTCTTCTTTTACCTTCTTCTTATACTTGGGATTCAATTGGTATGGTCGCTAATTGATGGGGTGCGCCTTAGGTTTCAAAGTGAACTTCATTACGTGTAAGTCTCCTAAAATTCCTTTGAGCTTAGAGAACTTTGTGGGAAACTGGTCCTGATACTTTGTCAGCAGTTCCACGACCTTCCCTACTGTATCATCATCCTATTAATCCCTGATTTTGGCCAACTTGGGTTGTTCTTTTGTCCCAATGCTGACTTCCCTTAACTTCAGAGGTTTAGTTACATTTTCCATTCCCAATTAGGGCCCCACAACTGTGTGCTCCCCTTCGCACTCAGGGATGTTGATATTTCTTAGATCATCTTCATTATCCTCTATTGACAGGTTTCTACAATTGACAATATCTTGCATATGTGTGTCCCTTGCTAGCGAAGCACATTCCCTTCGAGGTCAGGAGTCATCAAAGATAAGAGCTTCTATATCCTACAGAGCTTCATCCAATCCCTCTGATCCCCCAACCAAGCTAAAGGTTGATATGAAATCATCGGTCATTGTAATCCAATGGTGAGTCCTGGGTGCAACTCTGTTTCTAGATACCAAGTAGTAGGTACTGGCCCCAACGAATGAATAAACATATGAACCCACTCATTCTGAGTTTTTTCCTTCCATATCTCGACCCACATGGCCAGGTGCTTGCGCGGGTCTCACTGACCATAGAAAAGCTCGGTTGGTGGGGTAGCAGGAGGCTCAAAGTGCAACGTCCTCATTTTTCTACATTCCTCCCAATCCTTAAAAACTCCCTTGTGTGTGCTCCACCAACGCGTTGGGGTCACGCGCATAGCCAGATCAAGTTCCCAGAACCTCCGCTCTTCCGGGACAACCTTTTCCAATTCTTCCAGAAATACTACGACACTACCAGAACCATGAAAATAGGGTAGTTCTCTTACCTCTAAGGAGATGCATTGGAATTTTTTAGTGATCTTTAGGCAACACAACGCAGAAACATCATGCGATCAATTCTGCTAGTTCTTCATCTCCCAATCTGAATCGGAGAAAAATGAACTATCCTTCTCCCAATTCAGCATTCCATCATATGTAGGATTGATCCAATCCTCGTCTCACGCAATCAGCTTGTAGATATGGTCGACATCATCTCCTTCACACACTGGCTCGGTATATCTTTCCCCTTCTGACGGGTCCAGTGGTACTATCACCCTTGTTCCATTATCTTCAAAGATCATGCTTCTATGCTTCAGGCTGATGATGCCTCTAATATTGATGGCCTAATCCAACCCTAACAGCGTAGGGTAGGGATCTGCATCGTCCACAAATTGTATCACTTAAAAATCTGCACATACCTTTACTCCAATAATGTCGACCATAACTTGTGGAAGTCTTCTAAATGGAATGATCTTCTATTGATTGGCAATGTGTAGTTGAATGGTGAACCATTCTAGCTTCGGTTCTCCCATCTTATGCCAAGTATGCTTAGGTAGAAAATTTTCATCAAACCCTAGGCCCAAGATGACTTGATCCATCTCATACTCTCCAATTTGCGCAGTCATGCACATATCCGGACCAGTTCTCTTATTGTTCTTATAAATCTTGTTCAAAACCTTATTCTCAGTTCGAGGTACTTATTTGTATGCACAATTGTCTATCAAGGCCTGAAGATTATCTACTACTTTATGACTATGCAATAACTTAATACAAGCTTGTAGGAATAGTTTGACTTCATCATTAATCTTTGATTCCATGATAGACTTCGATTTGGACGCCCCTATAGCAACAAAATCCTTCCTGGCTTCAATAAAAGTGTCCTTTTATTTCTCCAAGTTGAGCCCTCCTTTCTTGTCAGAAGCCTTTCTGATCAGTGGCTCTGGATCAGCCTTCTTTTCCTCATCTCCTCCAGTGGAACCACCACTACATGTAATTATGTTTACACTTAGACCATCATTGTGTGGTTCATCTTTAACCATTTGTGTGTTTTACGTAGGCATCTGTTGTTTCTTTTCCTGCATTCTAGCATTTAAAACATGACAGACTTCAATTACATGATCGAATTTTCTACAGTACCTATAGGGTTCGGACAGTCGTGTGCATAGTGTCTAGCATCTCCATAGTTGTAGCAGATTAATTTTCCTCTTCCTCGACCTGCGCCTCCACCTCTACCCCCTCCCCTTCCTCTTACCGAGGGTCCTCCACGTCCAGAGGGATATGTTGGTGAAGATGGGTTAGCCTGCACTCTATACAGGTTATCGCTATCCATCATTAGGTCAAATTTTTAGCAGTGATGCTCATCATGACCAATTGAAGAGAAAAACCTACACCATTGTTTCTTCAGCTCTGGCACATAGCTTCCCAATTGAGGAAAATGGTTTGTATCGTGTCATCCAACTATCCTACAATCAACACACCATAGTGTGGGAGTACCACTTGGCCCAGTAGCATCCCTAGGGTGCATTGGATCCAGTCCCCCTGCTTGCATGTAATTTGAGAACAACGTACACTGATATTTGGTGTGGCCTAAACCATTACAGCATATGCACCAGACATCTCTGCCATCTTCTTTACCTCGATCTCTGCGTAGGTTCTGAATCACCAAGTGCATTGCCTCATGTTGACTTTGGATTTCGAGAGTTTTGAATTGATCATCTTCTCTAGGCACAACTTCCAATTTTATAGCAACTTCCAGAGCTTCGTCCTTAGAATCGATATTTTGTTGATTCAATGGCTCTCGCAATGTTGAAAGTCAACAAGAAATGTGTGTCTAATTTAATTTTCCCTTAATTAAATTGGACAATAAATTGTAATCTTGTCTCATAATCACTTGTAATATTTAACTAAGTGTGATAAACTCAGTTAGCTCATGAATTCGATTTGAGGGTGGTTGGTGAGGCATGTAGAGTGATTCTATTTGTTTTAGAGTCCAAGTTGCAGTTAGTGTATTATTTTAATGCATGAGAAATAAATTAACTCAATTAATTGAGTTAAAATCAGTTTAACTTGTTGTAACTGATTGTTGCACTAGTGAGAGGTCAAGTGAGTTAAATCATATTTAATTCATAGGCAGTGATTTTTCAAGTAACTGATGATTTAATATTAATAGTTGCATGAATGTCAGTTCTGATGAAGACTCGGTTGAGACAGAGGCTATAGGGATGTTAACTATCAGTTGTATTATTAGAAAACTGCATGCATGCAGTAATACACCCATAGTATTTCCCATGAGCATTGCACAGTTTTGGAAGTCTGAAATTCCTAAATAATAGGGATTTAATTCTACAGGAATTGCGCAAGCAGGGCAGGCTGAGCAGAGGTAGGAAATTGGCTAAGTGTTGGTCGAATTTTTTCGGATCAGTGTGAGACAATTGGTAGAGTCCAATAGACTCTTGTGAGAAGAGTGCCTTGTATTGTTTCATGATTACTTGGTTTTGAGCAGCGAGCTTTCCCCAGGAAAAATATCTATGTTTGGGATTGAATTTCATCTTTATTTTACTCGGTGTGATTGTGAAATCGTGTTTATTTTCCGCAATTAATTTGTAGAAGGATTCAATATCTTGCTTTAGCATATCGCATGATTGGATTGAATCCATTGGTATGCATATTGTTTGTATAATTTCTACATGGTATCAGAGCACAGGAAATCACTATAGTGGAGAAGAAATTAATTTTGTGCTAAACAACATTTGAATTTGCAAAAATATTCTTTGGTGCTACAGGCGGATCAAGATGGCTTTCAATGGCTTAAGATTGGAATATGCACTCGAGGGCAGTTCTAAATATATTGCATGGAAAGAAAGAATGGAGGCAATTCTAGAGGACAACACGTTGAAATAATTCATTGATAATGATATTCCCAAGCCAGCAGCAGACGCCACTCTTCTTGATGCTTGGAAAAAGAAGGTTGCAAAGGCGAGCAGGATATTATTAGAGGGAGATCGAGATCACATTGTCTCGAGTCTCCATGGAAAAGAGACTCCATATGTAATGTGGAAGGCTTTAAAAGATTTGTTTCAGAATAGAAATGACCACAGAAAATTGGCACTGAAAGACAAGTTTCGGAAAATCAAAATGGAGAAAGGAAACACTATTCTGAAATATTTGACCAATTTAATCCAATGTCGAGATGAGCTCAGAAGTATCGGTATTACTGTAGCGGATGATGACCTTGTGAGCCTAGCACTTCTAGGCCCTCCCAATAGTTGGCATAGTTATCAGGACTCTATCAATGGCAAGGAGAAGCTACCAGATTGGGAGCGACTTTGGTCAGATTTGGTACAAGAAGAATTCAGGCAGAATTCCAGGGACGGATCCTCATCCAAGACAGATGATGAGAAAAATTACACCTTGATTGGGCCATCTACACCACGGTGCTTTGAAGGTCATGTAGTAGATTTATACAGGGCTTCCAAAGGGTACTCTTGCACAGATAGACACATGCAAGTGATGTACCATGGGGAAGTATGAAAAGGATAACCAAGCAGTGGAAATCCTTGAGATAGTTCACTCAGATGTGTGTGGAGCATTCTCTACAGCTTCTACAACAAAGTGCAGGTATTATGTGATTATTTGTTGATGATTTTTCAAGAAATTGTTGGATCTACTTCATGTAGAATAAATATCAGGCGTTCTAAAAATTTTGTGAGTTCAAAGCACTGGTTGAGAAAGATACAGGGAAGCGTGTGAAGGCTCTGAGGAGTGAAAATGGTGGTGAGTACATCTTAAATGACTTAAGGAACTTCTGTAGCAAAGAAGGAATTCTGACAGAGTTGATTGTGCCTCATAACCCACAACAGAATGGGGTGGCATAAAGAAAGAACAAAACAATTGTGGGTGCGACAGAAGCACTGTTACATGATCAGGCCGTACCGTTACATCTGTGGGTAGAGGCATGCAACACAATGGTATTCGTGTAGAACCATAGTCCTCATCGGATACTTGGCATGAGTTCACCAGAGGAGGATTTTTCTGGTAAGAAACCTAATGTTTCATATTTTAAAATTTTTGGCTCATCTGTCTATTTCCATGTGACCAAATATTCTAGAAATAAACTAGAAACAATAGCTAAGATTGGGATATTTTTTGGGTACACTGATACTGCCCACAACTATCAGGTGTATTTTTCAAACAACAAGATGATAGTTATAAGACGGGATGTAAAATTCGAAGAGGAGAAAGCCATGAAATTGTCCCTTGAGAGGGAGCTTGATTTTCATGCAGAAGAGGAACTCTTGGTTCTAAAGGATTAACATCAAGATGTGGAGCAACCACATGCAGAGGATCATGAAGTGGAAAAAATAACTCATGTATATCCATCCACTAGACATGGTAGGAGGCGCACCACAGAAGCTAACAGATTGAGATTTGATGTAGTAGAACATGTAGGAGCACCTACATCACTGCGCAGACAGAGACAATCACTAGACCGGTTTACTGGATACATGGCTCTTATGAACAAGTGTATTGTGACAGAATCATCCTCTTTAGAGGAAGTAGTGCAGCAACCAACTTGGGTTGATGCCATGGTTGAGTAGTATGACTCCATCATCAGAAAAAGTGCATGAGAAGTTGTACCAAGACCAGTCGAGAAATCAGTAGTTGGATCTAGATGGATCTATAAGGTGAAGCAGGAAGAATATGGAAGTGTGGAGAAGTACAAGGCTAGATTTGTAGCCCGGGGATTCTCACAAGTTGAGGGGATTGACAATGAGGATAATTTTGCACCGGTTGTGAGGTACTCATCGATTAGATCTATCCTTGCACTCTCAGAGTAGATGGGGTGGCAGATACATCAGATGGATGTGAAGACTGCATTTCTCAATGGAGTTATTGAGGAAGAAGTGTACATTGAGAAACTAGAAGGTTTTGAGACCTTTGACAATGAGTCGCATGTGTGCAGACTCAAGAGAGCATTGTATGGGCTGAAGCAAGCAACTCGTGCTTGGTACACAAGGTTTGATAGCTATTTCACTAGGTTGGGCATCACGAAGAGTGAAGCTTTTACGAACCTGTACCAGATTGTGGTTGATGGTAAGATTTTGATTAGCATACTTTATGTTGATGATCTTATTCTGACAAGTAATGACCAGCTCATAACTTCTTGAAAAGAGGATCTTGCAAGAGAGTTTTAGATGAAGGACATGGGACTCCTTCACTATTTCCTTTGTTTGGAGATATGGCAGCATGATGGGGAGCTATTTATTTCTCAAGGCAAGTATGGCAAAGATATTATGAGGAAGTTCCACATGGAGAGCTGTAAACCCATGGAGACTCCTCTTGTGGGAAAACGGAGGAAGGAGGATGCTACTTCAGGTGAGGTAGTGGATGCTACTGTTTACAGACAACTTGTGGGTTCACTCATGTACTTGGTTAACACACGACCAGACATATGCTACGCAGTTGACCAACTTAGTCAAGCTATGGTTAAGCCGACCAAGCTCTTTTGGAAGGTGGGGAAGCATGTCTTGAGATATATCAGGGGAACTACAGAGTATGGATTATGGTACAGACAGACAGAGGGAGTGAAGCTTCAAGGCTTCACCAATGCAGACTGGGCAGGCAGTACATCATACATGAAGAGCCCATCAGGAGGGATCTTCAGCATAGGATTGATAGTAGTTTCTTTGTACAACAGAAAGTAGAGATTAGTTTCACTCAGTTCAGCCGAGGTAGAGTACATGGCAGCCAGTCAGACGAAATGTGAGGCCATCTCGATGAGGAAGATACTTGTTGGTTTGATTGGTCGTTAGATGGATCCGAGGTGAAACATTGTGATAACCAGAGTTGTATAAAACTCTCAATTAATCCAGTATTCCATGACAGGTCCAAGCATATTGACATTCAGTACCACCATCTCAAAGATTGTGTTTAGAGACGCATTATGTTACTTCAGTACATTCCAACGGAGGATCATGATGTAGATATTCTGACGAAGGCTCTCGCCAAGAGAAAATTTGAATACCACAGAGGCAGGATCGTGGTAGCTGATAATCCCTTTCTTTTTGAGAGGGAGTGTTGAAATGTCAATAAGAGACGTGTGTCTAATTTAATTTTCCCTTAATTAAATTGGACAATAAATTGTAATCTTATCTGATAATCACTTGTAATAGTTAATTGAGTGTGATAAACTCAGTTAGCTCATGAAATTCGAGTTGAGGGTGGTTGGCGAGGCATGCAGAGTGATTCTATTTCATTTAGATTCCAATTTGGAGTTGGTGTATTAGTTTAATGCATGAGACATCAATTATCTCAATTAATTGAGTTAAAATCAGTTTAACTAGTTGTAACTGATTATTTCACTACTGAGAGGCCAAGTGAATTAAGTCATATTTAATTCACATGCAGTGATATTTCAAGTAGTTGATGATTTACTATTAATAGCTGCATGCATGTCAGTTCTAATGAAGCCCCAGTTGAGACAGAGGTTAAAGGGATGTTAACTATCATTTGTATTATTAGCAAACTACCTGCATGCAGTAATACACCCATATGATTACCCATGATCATTGCACAATTTTGGAAGGCTGAAATTCCTTAATAATAGGGATTTAATTCTACAAGAATTGCGCAAGAAAGGCAAGCTTAGCAGAGGCAGGAAATTGGCTAAGTGTTGGTCAATTTTATCCGGATCAATGTGAGACAGTTGGTAGAGTGCAAAAAACTCTTGTGAGAACAGTGCATTGTATTGTTTCATGATTCCTTGGTTGAATATACAATAGAAGATAGAGAGGTTTTCAGCAGCAAGATTTCCCTAGGAAAAATATCTGTTATGGATTGATTTGCTTCTTTATTTTACTTGGCGTGATTGTGTGATTGTGTTTCTTTTCCACAATTAATTTGTAGAAGGATTTTGTATCTTGCTTTAGCATATCACACGATCAGATTGAATCCATTGGTATACATATTGATTGTATAATTTCTACACGCAGATGTGTCAAGATCATGACAATGATCCATTCCTTATGTTTCTTGTCATCATAAATAAATCCTCCTTCGTTGATGGTGCGCTTCAACCGTCGATCAACCTCCAAAATAGATTCATTCGGCTCCTATTTGATATATTTTAATTTTGTCACGCATTGTGAGTAGGACTTCGAATTCCTGAAATTTTGTTTCAAAGCGTCCTTAATCTGAAAAATAGTGGGATCAATGTTCTGAGTTAGATATCCCATAAACCAATCTAACGCGTGACCTTCGAATGCAATATCCAGTTGCGCTCTTGACAATATTAGTGTTAACATTTTGCACAGTCCACACTGCATCAGGAACAAACCAAAACCTATCCATGTCCTCATCTGCAAAAATTCATATGCACGACCATATCATATGCAGGTGGTGATGGTGGTGGGGTAGGAGATGTCTTACCCCTACATGAGTTCGATTGTGGCGTAGCAGGAGGGCTACCTTAGGCGTGTGTAGCCTCACTACTCTCTATATCAGGTGAATTTCTCAGAGGGTTGTATACAGATCTGTCCCCTCTCTCATTAACCTGATAATATTTTCCACTGCGCGTAGTTCTTTCTAGCTTATCTGGGGTCATTCACTCAGTGTGGTTGCACAAAACACCCTTTTCACACAATAGTATCTTAATCAACAGAGGTAGAGAGCATATGAATTTACCTATCAATCCCTTGAAAAATCTCCTTTCAACTTCAAAATACGACACAAACTGATCTACTACAAATTATGTCACAAACCCACCCAAGATTCTATCTACCCAATGATCTATAGTCTGGGTGATGGAATTATCTGTCTGCTCTAACTGTTGGATTAATTCAGGCGTCCACTAAGTGACCTTGTTGTCCTTCCAACAGGTTTGGAACTCTGTTAATCTTGACAACCAATCTTGTAGTTTGAGTGTGAAGGTCACAAAGAATATCTTGTGCACCTATGTGAAGATATAATTCTATTTCCAATGTTCAACAGAAAACTTCTTACTTATGTTTTCCTTAATGGAAAATTATTGAATTTTCTTCTCAAACTAGTCCTCTAATTCAGCCTTTGGTGGCTGCCACATCACTCAATCTCTTTCAAAATGATCCCGGTCCCGGAAATAGAACCATTTTTTGGCTTGAGGGGTCCTCACCCAGGTTTGGAGTTAAGGTTAACCAACAAAACCCTCTTACTACTGGCCCTTTTGGCAGTGATCTACTTGCGCAAGTCAAAGTCTTACCCGAAGCAGTATGGGGGGGTGTTGGAACCAGATTTCCACACCCTGAGAGAGAGTTAAATGATGTGGGTGTCTTCAGATCTAAAACAATTGTGACCTAACCTTCGCAATAGAAGCCCTAACCAGAAACCCTAACCAAGCATATTTAGGTCAATTTACACAAGTTACCCTGCGCGCGCACAGATACAGATCCTGTAGTCCCTTCAATAGTATTTAATACATAACATTCAAGATCAAAAACAATAGATTCATTCATTTATCATTCATCTAAGGTGGAATACAGTTGCGCAACTGATCCAAACACAGATAACAAAGTAAACAAAAATAACATGCAGAAACAGATCATAAAGCAGAAGACAGATGCATTTGATACTCAGATTTCATCCAAAACGTTCCTTTATTCATTCATAGTTTAGATCTTCCTTACAACACCTTCATTCTACTCACTCACACAGGAAACGGGGTCCGCACACAGCTAGAATAAGGTCTTTGCACACATAGCCAGCAGGAGCCTTCTAACCTAGAAAATTTCGCTTCTTAGCTCAGAACATCAAAACATATCAGACTTCCTACAACTTACTACTTTCTCTCAACTCAATCTAGACTCCTACTTATAACTTTAGTCTGCGCTCATCTAATGTCTGCAAACTATGGTTTGCGGCCCTTAGTTCTACCCTTTGGCCCATTACAACTCATGAGGGGCTTTGACCCGCCCCAA
Organism: Pinus albicaulis; assembly: GCA_034641835.2. NCBI lineage: Eukaryota > Viridiplantae > Streptophyta > Pinopsida > Pinales > Pinaceae > Pinus > Pinus albicaulis. Next base: position 1,251,981,420 of record CM076578.1, on the reverse strand, counting down.
AGCCCCTTGACCTATGCTTCGCTTAGTGAGAATGACTTAACTTACAAAAACTTACAAAAAATATATTATTTTCATCCAAAATTAGGTTCTAAGGGACCCCGCTCTAACAATGCAGTAGGCTCATCGTGCTTAAAACAAGTCTTATTCTTAGCTAGTCTTGATATCCACTCGTGCAACTTGTTAGAAAATGATGAGAAAAAGATATCGTGCTAATCTATAAAAATATAATTTTGTAATGAATTCTTAGTTGACAGATGCGGATTTTTGTTTTCTTGTACAAAAAATTATCACTCTTTCAAATATACCCAATCTTGAATTTATTTTCTGGTTGGATGCCACATCCACATATCCCTCAGTATTCACATCCTGGTCCAGGAAACATAATCATTTGTTGGCTTGAGGGGGCCTAGACCCAGTTTTAGAGATGTCTACGTGAACCAAAACAACCCTCTATTATCGGCCCTTTCAGCAACGATCTATTGTGCAGACCAAAGTCTCACCCGAGGAAATTTTAGGGGATGCTAGAACTAGGTTTCTACATCCAAAGGGACTATGGAGTGTGGCTTTAGGGCTTATCTTTTTTTAATTCTTATTCATAGCTTTGTAGAGCCAGTATGAAAATTATACATACGTTGTTCAACAAATCTACTAAAATAATGTGATTTTATACTTTAACATGCATTAATCATCATAGTAAACCGTATTCAAGTCTTTGCAGTGCAATTATAGATAAAAACCATGACCTAACATAGACAACTACAAAACATAGATAATGAAATCATACAATTAAAGCACACAAATTTGTCTTAAAAGTCTTCTTTTATTAGCTCATATCTTCCCAATACAACACTTACTACCCTATGCACACAGATGCAGGGGTCTGTGCACTCAGTTGCAGACTTCCTAATGTCTTTGCGCACAAAGCTACAGGAGCCTTCTCTTTCGCACAAAATAACATAATACAGACTCACTTCAGATCTAACATTACATCCATATGCATTCCATATCTTCAAGAGATATCCCATGGTCCGAAAACCATGGGTGGAGCTCAAAGTATCCAAAATATTCCCATCCCTTTACAAAATAAGGGTATTTTACTCGCCCCAAAGACCTTATGACTCTTAGAAATCTACGTGCAATGTGCACCGCTCCTCAAAATGAAGATTATTTTCCAAAACTGAAACATAGGGGTACCCTATCCAACACTTGTATATATACTTGAATGCTTATTATTGATTAGGGTTGTGATTGTGCAGGATCTCTACGTAAAAATATTGAACATTTGAAGTATGCTTGGATTGTTGGATACATCTATTTTCATTGATAAGCAGAGATGACACATCTTATGGAAACAAGATTCTTGCGAGGAAATATGGTCGACCTATGTTGATGTATAGATCCCAAAGTAGGGAGCATGATGTTGGTCATGGAGCTCCAACCTTGGATACACACCTAGATCCCCGAGTTGTTTTAGAGCTTAAAATCCTGATGGTACATAGAGTGGCTAAAGTTTTTTTATACCTTAGTGCCACCCGATTATGTAGAAATTATACAAACAATATGTAAACCAATGGATTCAATCCGATCATGCGATATGCTAAAGCAAGATACTGAATCCTTATACAAATTAATTGCCGAAAATAAACATGATCTCCAATCACAACAAGTAAAACAAAAAAGCAAATCAAGCCACAACAGATATATTTTCCCAGGAAAATATTTCTCCTCAAAACCCCTCTATCTTCTATTGTATATGCACCAAGGAATCATGAAACAAATACAATTTACTCTTCTCACAAGAGTATGTTGCACTCTCACAACTGCCCCACACTGATATGGAAAAAATTGACCAACAATTAGCCAATTTTCAGCCTCTGCTCAGCCTGCCTTGCTGTCGCAATTCATGTGGAATGCAATCCCTAATATTTAGGAATATCATCCTTCCAAAACTGCGCAATTCTCATGAGAAATCCTATGGGTGTATTACTGCATGAAAGCATTTTTCTAATAACACAACTGATAGTTAACATCCCTTTAACCTCTGTCTCAACTAGGTCTCCATCAGAAGTGACATGCATGCAGCTAATAATAGTAAATGATATGTTACTTGACAGATCACTGCATGTGAATTTAATCTGATTTAATTCACTTGACCTCTCACTAGTGCAACAATCAGTTACAACTAGTTAAACTGATTTTAACTCAATTAATTGAGTTAACTAATTTCTCATGCATTAAAATAATGCACTAACTACAACTTGGACTCAAAAGTTAATAGAATCACTCTGCATGCCTCACCAACCACCCTCAACTCCAATTCCATGAGCTAACTGAGTTTATCACACTAAGTTAACTATTACAAGTGATTATGAGATAATATTACAATTTATTGTCCAATTTAATTAAGGGAAAATTAAATTAGACACACATTTCTTGTTGACTTTTCAACACTCCCTCTCAACAATAAATGGATTATCAGCTACCTCGATCCTACCTCTATGGTTTTCAAATTTTCTCTTGGCGAACGTCATCGTCAGGATATCTGCATCCTAATCTTCCATGGGAATGTACTGAAGTAACATAATGCATCTCTGAACACAATCTCTGAGATGGTGGTACTGGATTTCAATATGCTTAGACCTATCATGAAATATTGGATTAACTGAGAGTTTTATGCAATTCTGATTTTCATAATGTATCACCATTGGATCCATCTGATGACCAAACGAACAAACAAGAATCTTTATCATTGAGATGGCCTCACATGAAGCCTGACTGGCTTCCATGTACTCTGCATTGGCTGAATTGAGTGCAACTGATCTCTGCTTCCTGTTGTACCAAGAAATTTTTGTCGATCATATGCTGAAGATCCCTCCTGATGTGCTCTTTCTGTTTGATGGAATGCCTGCCCAATACGCATTGGTGGATCCTTGAAGATTCAATCCCTCTATCCGTCTATACCATAATACATACTCTATACCACCCCTGAGATATCTCAAGACATGCTTCACCGCCTTCCAAAAGAGCTTGGTCGGCTTAAACATATCTTGACTTAGTTGGTTAGCTGCATAGTAAATGTCTGGTCGTGTGCTAACCAAGTACATGAGTGAACCCACAAGCTGCTTGTAAATAGTAGCATACACTACCTCACCTGAAGTAGCATCCTCCTTCCTCCAGTTTCCTGCAAGGGAGTCTCCATGAGCTTACAACTCTCCATGTGTAACTTTCTCAGAATCTCTTTGGCATACTTGCCTTGAGAAAGAAATAGCTCCCCATACTGCTACCATATCTTCAATCCAAGGAAATAGTGAAGGACTCCCATGTCCTTCATCTCAAACTCTCTTCCAAGATCCTCTTTGCAAGAAGTTATGAGCTTCTCATCACCTGCCAAAATTAGATCATAAACATAAAGTACGATAATCAAGAGCTTACCATCAACCAAAATCTGGTATAGGTTCGCATCCACTTCACTCTTCGTGAATCCCAACCCAATGAAATAGCTGTCAATCCTAGTGTACCAAGCATGAGGTGCTTGCTTCAGCCCATACAGTGCTTGCTCCCCATCCCGCTGCCATATCTCCAAACCAAGGAAATAGTGAAGGATTCCCATGTCCTTCATCTCAAACTCTCTTGCAAGATCCTCTTTGCAAGAAGTTATGAGCTTCACATCACTTGTCAAAATTAGATCATAAACATAAAGTATGATAATCAATAGCTTACCATCAACCACAATCTGGTATAGGTTCGCATCCACTTCACTCTTCGTGAAGCCCAACCCAGTGAAATAGCTGTCAATCATGGTGTAACAAGCACAAGGTGCTTGCTTTAGCCCATACAATGCTATCTTGAGTCTGCACACATGTGAATCTCTGTCAAAGGTCTCAAAACATTTTGGTTTCTCAATGTACACTTCTTCCTCAAGAACACCATTGAGAAACACAGTCTTCACATCCATCTGATATTCTAGATAGTTATAGAGTGGGCAGGCAGTGAAAAATACCAGGATCCTACAGATACTGTGAGAGTATATGGAAATAATATTACAACACAATCCTCTTCAACTACTTCTTTTAAATTCATGGCCAACATATAATTATGGATGTGTTCTTCTACTGGAAGACCATCATTAGGATTAAATTTAGGTAACCATCTTTCAGGTGATTTTGGAAGAGAATGAAGAGGAGCGGGCATATTTACGGCCCATGGATTGTTCCATGGTCGTACATTTGGTGGAGGTACTTGTTCTGCCATTAGACCTTGGGTGGATGTGATGGATTGATTTTGAGTTGAAGAAGAGGCAAGCTGAGTGCTAGAACTAGTTGAAGGGATAGTAGTCTGAGTACTAGAACTAGTTAAAGTAACATTGATTATTGGAATGGAAGTGGTGGAAGTAAGTGGAGGTAATGGAGGTAAATGGGATAAGATCTCTTAGGCAATTGACTCTAATTGAGTCCTCTTTATTCTCCTTCGAGAATTATTTATGGGAAATTAAAAAGGATGGATTCCTGTCTTTTGACTTTCTGATCGAGTTAATATTCTTCTAGGTTGTAAAGAAGACGAAATACTAATCTCAAATGTTTGAGAAGATTCGGGCTTTTTATCAGAAATGGATACTCTCTCTAAATTTTATATCAAAGACTGAACTTCGTGGGAATTTTGAAGAAAATCAGGAGACAATATGGGTTGAGTATCACTAGGAGACTTAGAAGAAGGATGTTCAACTTCATATTTTAAATATGTAGATCTAGATAATTTTCTGGAAGTTGATGGGGATATAGAGGGAGATAGACTTTTAGATTGATCATACCTTCTTGCCATTCACAAGGCCCTCCTTCTAGAGCCAAAATTTTAAGGCCTCGGAATTCCATTGCCAGAACATGGGGGAAAACAACCTGATCCGGACCTTAAAGCAACTCCTTTTCGATTTGGTGTGGTGGCTCCGACTAGGGATAGTGGGACCAGTTTCCCAATAATGATGATTTTGGGGTGTTTTTTTGGTTATATAACATGCAATGGAAAATGATTATAATTTATCACATGCATCTATCTAACACTATCTATTCCACTATATACCCGGGGTGTTACTTCCTTTATGCGATCTAAAGAGATATCCTCCAACTATTAGTAATGAAGATTATTTAATAGTTGAAAGAGATGAAAATTATGTAAAGATGATTCTTCTAACAAAATAGTTTGAATAGAAGAATTGTGAAAAGTATATCACATTCATATGTGTGATTATATATCCAATAATAAATCACAAACAAATATTAGTAAGGAAGTGCAGTTAACACTAATCTATGATGACATTTCAAATATATAATGCAATAAAACGATGATTGTCAATCTAGAAAGAAAAACTTAATACAAGTGAATATAAGTACCATATGTACGAAGTCCTACTCATGTAAACTGACAGTAAATTTCTGCTCCTCTTCACCTTCAAGAAATTTAAAGAGTACAATAGTGCAACATCAGTTAAACAACTTCAAATGTCAAAAGATAACAGATTAAGTTCCATTAATTCATCAAAGCATTCACAAACTTACAAAAGTGCATTCTTTGCAAACGTTTTTGACAAATTTCCAGACCCTTCTCTAAATGCATGAGAGGGGTTTAAATACTAAACTAAATATGTTTAAAAATTTGATTATTACATAAAAATAGAGGAGGTTTCAAACAACCATCCTTGTAAGACAAACTTTAACTACAATATAGGAAAATAAAGTAACGATATAACTATGAATTATGATCTTTCATTTGGATTTGATCCCGAAGTTGGCAAATATCTAGCATGGGTTTGAGCTGAGCTGGTTGCGAAATCCTTGATCTGGCCTGTCCCTTGAATACTCCATTTGAGAGTGTTGGCTATCATATTTTTGTTGAATCCGTTAAAGACTGGAGGGTTTGGTACGATGATAAGGTTTGATCAGAAAATTCCAATAATTTTCTTTGTCAAACTTATTTAATTTTTTAATTATTACTTCCTGTATTTCCGTATTTTGTTTCCACTGCGTTTCCATCTACTTGATATCTGAGAGCACTTAGACGTGCACTCTTTGATAAGTTCTGATTTCAAAAGTTGTTCACATACAGATTTAGTAATTTCTTTTGTTAACCTTGATTCTTTCGCTGCTAGTTTCTCTGCCTTCTTTATCTGTGCTTCCCAATCCTTAATTAAGATTTCCTTGTGGAATTTATCTACTTGGGGTAGATCAACTTCTTTTCCTAAGTCTAATGCTTTCCACTGAATGTTTTCATTGATTTTCTTCTCAATCTTCTCACACTCAAGTTTTTGGATAACCACTTGTTGGATCAATATTTCACTTGAGTCACAGTAAGAGCTAGTGATAGAAGCTTGTTGGAGATATACTTCTTGTTGTTTCTTTAGCTTAGCATTCACATCCAACGCTTCCTTTATGAATTGATCTAGTTGTGGTTGGTTTTTTAGTTTGTTTATTGCTACTTCCAGTTGTGTTTGCTTCTCAGTGAGTTGTAAATGATGCTGCAATTTTAGACTTTCAAAATTATTTTGAAATTGAGACATCTTCAATTCCATTTGCTCGTTGGAGTTAGAATTTTCTTGCTCTAGAAGTCTCTCTCTAAATATTGTATTTTATCTTCTCTCTGCTTCAATAAAATTTGAACTTATGTGGCCTTATCAATAGTGGCAGTAGCATATGCCCCTGCAAAATGTGATAGCTTGGTCAAATGTTCAGTAGGATAAGCTAGAGGATCCTTCCATAAAACTTCTACAGATTCATTTGTAATAGTTGAGGTTGTATCATAAATTCTTATCCTTTTTCTTCTCTTTACTACAGCCTTATGACTAGGATTGTAGAAGACATCTAGCGAAGGGATTTCCTCAACTTCTAATACTATCTTCTCTGTAGGATAAGCCGGAATGATCTCTCGATCATGAGTTTTAGGAACTTGTAGTAGTGGAGTAACATTTTCCACTAATTTCCGAGAATGGTCTGGCATCTGAAAACTAGTAGATTGATCAGCATAAGGATTTGTTTGAGGTGTTTTATTGCCTTAGAAAACTTATCCCATTCACTCTTCAAATCCTTTGGCTGATATTTTTCAGACTGATTAGGTGTATCTTGACCATATTTAACTTATTGGGAAGATGATTATGTTCCATTACTTCTTCCTTTCTCCTGCATCTCAATCTCTTTGATTACTTGATTATATTACCTTTTCTGGGTTTTCATTTATGTTTTCGGATTCATTTTCAGAATGATCCGAATTTTGAGATTTATGTTCTGATTGCCCTGACTCATATTTAGACATTTATTTAGTTTCATTATCCAATATAATACTTGGATTTGGTCTGTTGACATACTCAATAGTCAAAAAATCCAAAGGAATCCTTTCCAGTCTCTTACTTCTATATGCTTGGAAGGCTTCCAAGTCATCTTGATTGAGTTGACTGGATGGAAACTTTAGTACATCTGAAAATTTTTCAATACCTTGAAAGAAATTATCAAATATATCTATCTCTTTCACAAAAGGCTTCATTTTGAGCTCTGTGATGAAGTTCTTAATCACATCATTGGGGGTCATATGGCCACTTTGGAATTACACCCAAATTCAATAAATTAACATTTGAAACTTCTTTGTAGGTATGACCAATATCAAAAAGTGAAAAAGTACCGCACTATAAAGGAAAATTAGGCCAAAAAGCCTTCTTAGCATCTTTAAGTTGTTTTGAAATACCATTTACAACAAGCTGACAGGCAATCTCTCTAGCAAATAAATTTTCAGGAACATAATAGGGCAGGACGTGAGGAGAAGCATAACTCCAAAAAACTCTGACATAGGTGAAACTTTCCTCTACAAACCATCTAGCAACGGGAAAAATGTCTGTACTAGCCTCTTTGGAAATCCTAGGGGCTTTCTCATTAAATATAATATGGTGCATAGGAAATATGAATCTATGGAAAATTTTGTAAAAATGTAGATGAAAATATGATTTCCAAAGGGCTCTGTGGTAAATGTGGATTGGAGTAGGGTCTTGGGTCGTTCATTTCCATCCCATGGTAGGAAAACTTGAAGAAAATCAAATTGTGTCCATGACATAGGCACTCATGTAAAAGGGGGGTATTTATTTAGATGAAAAACTTATTTTCCTCCTGTACTCCATGATATTTCTAGCTAAATTATCAGATAGGATATTTTCCCAATTCAAAATTAAGGAATTGATGATTGTGTCAATTAATGGGACCCAATCTACAGAAAACCTAGTGGTATCAGGTTTTGCAAATAATCTACACAACATACTAGCAACACAAAAATAAGGGGAAGGAATTTGTGCTATTGGGTACGTACCGATTTTATCTCGTTTAAGCTTGCCTTGGTCATCCTTCTAATCCTTTATGACTTTCATCAGGTCTAGATTTTTTGCTCTAAAGATTTGAAGAAAAGCTTTGTTTTAGGCAATCCTTGTTTCAGGCGGTATTTGAGGATAGGGGAGACATATCTAAGACTTCGGTAGATGATGGTTTGGAAATTTCTTTGCCTTTCTTGCTCATTTCTATAATCCTTGCTCCGTTAAGTGGTTTCCTAATTTCAAGCGAACAATGTAAACTTTAAAAATATAGAGAATAGAGAGACAGATATAAAAATCCGACGTTCAATAATTTCAAACATGCTCGAAGTAGATATGAATCTATCAAACCTTACTCCTATTAAATGATGTTAATCATCGATAATAGTTTAATCAAATCTCTTACACACCTTCACATGAAATGTCTATCGATCAATTTAAGACGTTAGATTTTATATTCAGTTTGATTTGACACGAATCATTTCACATGCTTGAGAAATTAACTACCATTTATCGCATATCACAACTTATAACTATTTCCATTTGTTATGTTACCCATAAATCTCGCGAAACGCGATTTGCGCAAATGCATATCGCAATTTTTATGTGGTAACAAACTTGTTTTTAGTTATGTCCTGCGAAATGCGAAATGCGCTTGAAGAAATCATGTCCCTGCGCTTTGTCGGACACTTGGAGCTTTATGTTTGTTGGTTTATTGGTTTGTCAGGTCCGTTTAATCACAACTTTTACCGAATTGCTTAAAATTTAGATTGTTTTACAAGGCATTATGTGATTTTCAGTTATAAAGATGTTTAAAGCGTTTGCAATAAGAGTTTTATATAACTTCAGAAAGGGTTTAGCGCATATTGAACCCACATGACTTAATATGTTTTAAGTTGTTTAAGCTTGTAATTTATGTGATTTGCGATGCGTGCTAAAGAATGAAAGTGGAAAGAACAAGAAACTTTATTTCCTAAAGTTTTTTTGTCTTAATTTAAAAATTAAACAAAATAAATTTCTTCTTTATTTTTAGAGGGTCCCCATTTAGTAAAAATAAATGGGGTTTGTTGTATAGCACAACATGACCCTATTGGGGTTTCCATTGGTGTGGTGTTGGGTGACCCTTAGGGGTTACCAATCACATATACCCAATAAAGGAGGAACCGATAATGGTTGTGGTGTGTCATTTTGACACCTAAATGGTGAAATACCCGGCACCCCTCCCACTAGTGAGGGGAGGTCCAAAAAATTCCTAGATCGACGAGGTCCCATTGGGTCCATTATGGTGTCGACTAGATTAATATTGGTGATACTTTTGGTTTTCTGAGGGAAGGAAGCTTTTTATCAAAACAAATATGATCACATGGATAAAAAAAAGTGAAAAAATAAGAGGTAATTTTTCCTTTAATTTATTGCTATGTGATCAAGCAAGAAAAATATATGGTTTGGTTGTTTTTCATATGATACTCAAAATCCTAAAAATACCTAATCGTCCATAGACTCTCAATGTAACTAGGCCTTGCAAAGATGTCTTATGATGGTTACTGGGGCTAACATCTCGAAAGAACTAGAGATGCATTCCAGTAGCCAAAGAATCGACCAACGTAAGGTAAGAGGATATAGTGCTGCGTGAACCGTCACCTATAGGGGAGGAGGCCTTAGTTTTGGCCACTTAAGTGTCGTTGTCCCACGTGAGCGTTCGAGTCTTGAGGTTCTTGGTATTAAAATACCAGTACCGAGCACTAGATGGGTCAAGTAGCCCCAAAGAGTACCGCACGCACTGGGCCTAAGCTTAACCCACTCTGAAACGGGTCTCTGGTAACACTCGAATATTTTTTCCGTGGGAAGATAAACGGATTTGAAGCTCCCTAAAAATTCAACATCTATGTTTCAAAATGTAGAATAACCATGGCATTTTATTGGATGCCTACCATCGATGGTCCTAACCTGAACTATAATTTCTTTTGTGGCCCTTATGGGGATAATTTACAGAGTTCGATTAGTGATTATTTTTAGAGAGTCTCAATTTTCTCACGGTATGACTTGGTGAAGTAACTGTAAGAAGAGGATAAAGGTCCCAACACACTGGGTGCCTTTTGGTCCAAGTCTTACCGATGCTCTGTGTGCTCTTTGGAGTGTACAATCACAAGTGTTATGAGATGTGGATATGCGATGATCCTTTACAATCCTTTTCTAATTACGTTATGTGTGATTGTTCCTTGCAAAAATAAACGATGTGCAGATTATGGGCCGCTTACACCTTGCCTAATTAGACTAAGTTTGCACTATAGGGAGATGGAAATTGTCTTAGGAAAGTGTTCATATGCATACCCAGGCTCATTGTAAGGTGCAAGGGTGGTAGATATTACTTTCTTTCTTTTCAACATTTTGGTCTTGGTCCCAATTCCTAATGCAAAATTTGAACTAATCTTATGCAAAAATTGACAAAACATGAATTAGATAAAGATATGTGGATACATGGGCCACTTAATTTTCTCCTAATTACTGTATGTGTTATGTATCTTTTATCAGCAAATCATTTGTTCAGATAACATATGTGGATTGAAGGCCACTTAATTTTCCTTACTTAAACTATGTGTGATTTGCAAAAAATAAAAACTACTTAATTGCTAAGATAAATTCTAGCAAACAAGTGTCCTAACTAGTCATGAAATACCAGAGTACAATGACGGAAAATTTATTGTGGGTTTCCAACACTTTACAACTGAAAAAAATGAGAAAAAATAAGTGAAAATGGGCTTGCTACCTACCGTGCGGATTATCCACCCACAGGCACGAAGCGCATGTCTGTCTCAACAGAATGCGCATAGTCGGGCATAAGAAAAAAAAATCCTCCTTCTCTAGGAAAAATTTCTCACTGAGGGTGACTAAAAACGTTGAGAGGATGCATGAGTGATTTTGCAACAAGATGAACAGGAAGAAGGGCTTGCATCAACAACCATTAACTCAAAATAAATAATCTAGTGAAGTCGTCATTCCTGTGGTAGTGTATTCTATGCATGGGTGGACGAAATACACTTTTCTTAGTAAGGAGGTTGCTTACCTACATGCAAGTCACAGGTCAAAGTGGTTTTTCAAATTTTAGTGGAACAAGTTCAACATGTAATAAGCTAAGTTAAATGGAAACATAGCATGCTACATTAACAATGAAACAAAAAACAAAACAACATGCACAAGAAACATGCTCAATAGAGAAAACAGACTAATAACTCAATAATGGAGAGCTTTCTCCCTTTATTATGTGCTAGCGGTAGTAGAAGATAGAATGCTAAATCTCTTGTAGTGGATCCTTCGAGCTACGGAGCTCCAATATCCAAGACAAGGGGGTCTCTTCCACTCAAGTTTTCAGCGAGCCTCTCTTACTTCTCAAAGGATGGTAGATCGATGGACACGTGGTGAACTCTTCTCTCTCAGATTGAGGTGTTGGATGGCAAACAAATGAATCCTTCCAATCATCTTGCTATTGGAACACGCAAGCTGGTTTTTTAATGAGAAATTTGGCCAGCATAACAATGTGTCTCCCATTTCTCTTCCCATGGTCGGCTTTTATAGACCAATTTGAAATTCCCCCCACTCTCTTGGTCTAAGATGGATGGTGACACAAGAGTGGGGGTATGATTCCTTTGTGTGCTTCACTAAACCATCAAGGTGGCTCAAAGGCGATTGTACTTGGCCAGGTTGAGTGAGAATTTTTTTCTCCAAATGTGCCAAGTGGTCCTGGATAGTGACATTCCACATCTCGAGGACTGTGCAGCTATTGGAGGGATAACCGCATTCTTCGAGACTATCAAATGAAAAGCCGCAATGTGCGTTCAGGGTAAGTTCTTAATATGCACGGTCCAAAAATTTGCCTACTAACCTTAGGAAAATTTAATTTTTTAGCTCCTCTAATGTATTTCTTCCCTGTAAATATTTATTTGTACCTTCTTCTTGACATTTTCTAATTTCTTTTCCATGTATGATTTTCTAGTGTTAACAATCCTTGCTAAAGTCTCGAAGTGTGAGTTTCTTATTTGTAACTACAATCCATAATTTCATCCCCCAACTACATATTTATAGCCCCGAGCTTTATAATTTCACACCTGTAGTATATTTAGAATTTTGTCCCCAACTTCAGCCCAAAAACTTTGCACGTGTGAGAGAGAGATTTCCCAAGAACTCGATTTAGGTCTTCCCAACTTCTTCCTTCCTTCTCCATCAAATTCACTCTTTCTTATTCTTCTTTCTCTTTTAGATCGAACTTGTTGAGTGAGTGCTTCAAATTGGTTGAGATTCCTCTCTATATCTAGTCTTTTTTTGGGTCAAATAGCCATAATCGAGACGGTCGAATTCATGAGGATATGGCCGACTAGGTGTGGAGGTGACAAACAACCTTTTTGTCTCAAAAGTAATTATTTTTACATGATACAAAAGCCCAAGAAGGGTCTAGTAAAAATGATAATGACTCTATTGACTCAAGGAAAAACCTAGAAGCCTTCAATGAGGGAATTGACCTAGAAATCATTGTCCCAAGCATGAAACCCATGCTTTAATAAGTCAATTTCTTTAACAATAAAATATATTATGACAATTATAATTATGAATACCGACAACAGTTACATTATTTAACACCATTGATAGAATACTTTGGCTTCTTCTACCTACCTTTTTGGTTTTTGGTATTCCTTAAACCACCATTAGTAGAAAACTTTGACTTTTTCTACCTCATTTAGTTTGAGGTCTTCCTTAAACCACTAGATTTAGAGTTCACATCTAGCCATTTATTTTTATTTACCTTCATATTCTAGCTATCTTCTTGGACTCACTTCCGCCCTTCAGATTTAGGCGAGGCTAGGGTAGGGGTGAATGTTGGAGACATAATATTTAGTGGATTGTGTAATTTGTAATACTCACTTGTGTGAAAATAAAAAAAAAAGCCACAAGTGAACATGAAGTGTTATGAGATGTCTAAGATACCTCTTGGAATATGAAACCAAGTGTCATAATCTTTTGTATTTATGTGTATCATATGAATGATATTTGAATCTCATGTTTATCTAAACTTTCAAAAGGGCCAGATGCAAACATGAAAATGGAACCATTCATGAAGGATCAAGTCAATGAGAAAAGTAAAAAAATGTACCCCTCCCGAAATGTGATGATAAAGGGAGGGAGATGATTACATGAAAATTTCATGTGTTCATTGTTATTATAGTGAATATATACTAAATTGATTTCAATTTTATCATTATTTTAAAATTTTATGTACATCATCATGAAAATTTCTTAAAATGGAGAAAGAAAGAGTTTAAATTAGTTTTTAAAAAGATCATATAATGATTTCAACTTTGTAATTTCTTTGGGTCTAGCTCAAATGGTGGAAAGGATAAATTGTTATGATCTCTATCCAAGTTCATATCTTATTTAGGACATGACCAATCTTTAAGATGATCCCATAAATTAAGAATTTAAAATATTGAGAATTAAAAAAATTAAAAGAAAAAGAATTATTAGAATTGTAAATATTTGTTGAGATAAAGTATAAATTGTTAGGATCTCAACCAAAATTCAAATCTTATTTATGATATATGATGATCTTGTAAATTAAGGAATTAAAATATTGAGAATTAAAAACATTAAAAGAAAATGTTATTGGAATTGCAGATATCATGGTTGAGATGTCTAATTAGATTTAATTTCAATTTTCAACAAGAATTATATAACTGGATGTTGATAGTATTTTGTTAAAAAACCTAAAAATTAAAATATTCATTAAATTAAATATTTATTTCACTTGTAATTTTGCAAATGATTATAGATATATATATATATATATATATATATATATGACATCAAATATGTAAAAATAAAAACTTATTTTAATTCTTCATATTTTTAAAAAGTTTTTGATATTTCTTTAAATTTATTTGTTCTTTCATTTTATATTTTTGATACAACAAGGTTAGATTTCATTATAACGAAATTAATTTATATTATTAGGAAAATTTAATTTAGGTGATAATAATAACAATCATTCCTCACAATTACTTGATAAACTAACATATATTAGATAAATTTATATTCTTATTAATTTTTTTAAAAAATTAAACATATATGAATTTTTTTAGTTGTTTTCTTGGAGTATTTTGGTTCATCATCATCCATAATAACCCCAATATCACGCAAGTCTTTTTGGACAATTGCTTCTGCAAAGTTTAGTGCCAATTTTTATTTTGAAACTCTTTTAACAAATGAGGAAATGTTAGTGGGCAAGGAAACTGTGTAATAATCAATAGCAATCAAATCATGAGGTTTCATTTCGAGGGGAAACTTGTTTAATATGTGATTGAAATTTTGGTTAAAATATTTCACTTTCTCCTTTTTCCCATCTTACTATTTCCTCACTAACATGGTGGGAGTCTTGCCACCAACAAACTTTTCTAGAAATAACTTCTTAAACTCCATACAACTATGGACTTCTTAAACTCCCTTAAACTATGGACTAAATTGACACATAGATTATGGTACCATGTTGTTTCTCTACCTTCTAATGTAAAAGGAAAATTCATGCAAGTAACATCATCGTATATTACCTCCAAAATCAGTAGATGTATGTATAAATAGTCGATGTGATATTTTTACTTTGCCTTCTTACCTCGATCAAAATTTGATATCAACTTTTCTAGATGTCTGGGAATCTTATGAATATTTTCGAAAGAGAAACAGGCCCTTGGGCTATCCAATCCAAGTCCTAGCCAACCATGTATTCGTCTTTGGGTTCCTCCTCCTTTTTAGAATCTAAGGAGCATTCTCCTTTACTATCTAAATTGTCATTGAAATCAAAAACTTCGTCAGAAAGAACAATTTCTTCCTCATACCCTTCATTAATGGGTGGAAGTGTCTCTTTCTAAATTGTGCCTTCTGAAGACTCTGTTAACTATTCAAGGGTGGCAAAAACCAAATAAAATACCGATACGGTTTATTTTTTCTTTTTCGAGTGATACGGGAGTTATGTACAACAGGAAGTAAAATGATAGTCTTTGCAAACCAATGAGTTATAGGTCGAACTTCCCGGAGTTATTCGTAGGCATCCTCATATGTTCACTCTGGAACAAGCTGAGAATACCCTCCTACTTCTGGAATAGGAGTTGGAATGGTGCTCAGAATGTTTCTACCTTTCCCAGAAGATGAATGATTAGGGTGTGTGGAGTTATCAACCATAAAAAAATGGTGGCCCTCCTTCTAGTGCTAGAATGTCGATGGTGTTGGATATTGCAAACATTTGGGGAATATCCCCGATATGAGGATCCCAATTATACCTCACACCGTTTGGTGTAGGAATCCCATCTGAAATATGACTCGGCTATTGTTTACCTAAAGATATGCCTTGGCTTTAGCAGTTAGCGTGAGAGACAAACACACATGTTCTTTTGAATGAGAAAGAGAGTGTGCCTTGTGAATATTCGATTGCAAATGTATCAAGGTTATTATTGGGCGGTTTAATTGTCGAATTAAACCTATCAATATTAATGATCAATCTGGGAGTCGTAAACATGAGTTTTACTACGTCTTCGCTCAGCTTAATTGTCAGAGTATAAATATTCCTTTGTAATGATAAACTAGGTACTGGAATGAAACAAACATTTTCTGGTAGATAAATAATCTAGAAAAAGGGACCTACTTAACCAATTTCATTCATTGCAAACTCCATACTGCAATTAAACTAAAAGAGATACAAAGCAATCATAAATCATATGACATTCTTGCACTTGAATTCTACTTTTTAAATCTCCTATGATAGATTGAAAAACCTAATCTATTTATTCCTTTCATCAACTTGAAACTAACACTTGAAACTAAACTTGAGATAAGCAAAAAGACACACACATTATTCTAATGATAACTCACACCTTAAACTAACTATCTAAACTACTCTTGAAAACAAATTCAAGATTCAAATTAACAAAGGATAGTTCTAACTATTGCTAGAAGAAAACCACTAAACTTCATGTAAAATAACATCTAAAAGATCCTATTAAAAATATCATTGCAAATAATCTACGAGAAACCTTTAATTCAAAGACTTTGATCTAAATGAAATGAATTATTCAATAAACAAGCTCACTCTTCAAAATCAAATCACATAACTCAATAATGAAAACTAACTCACGCTACATTGGAATCGATATCTCTATCTACACAATCAAATCTGCACTCAAACTTACTCTTATAAGGAAATGATTACACTATGAAAACAAGAATGATTCTAATTAAAAATAAATCTAACTATTAAGCGAAGTCCCGGGATGCATACACAAATTAAATGATCATTAAATCCTACAAACATTCAAAGAGATTATGTAATGCAAACCAAACTCAAACTAAAAGCATTAAAATCTGTTCTCATTCCATATTCAAATTTGAACTATTAAAATATGTTCTAATTCCATATTAAAATTCGGAAATCGTTGTATTACTATGCTCTCATTACATTTGATTTAACAAGAGGAATAGAGTGTAGCGTTGTATTATAACTCAAACACGGATTATGTAATGAGTAATAATTGTTTAGTCCATTAATTGGCACGATGCTACGATGACTGAAATGCTTTGGAGTTGAACCACAAACTAACACATTCATACAGAAACAAGAAACTACGCTATGAAATCACGTACACATGTAATTATCTTACGATGATTGATAAAGCTTAGCTCCAAAGGTGGTGGGCCCTTCCACGCCTGGAGTAAGTCGAATTACTGTAGTGGAGGAAAGCTTTTTAAACATCCAAGACTAGAATGCGCAGTTAACCATGGCACAAATGCTTCTGCTCACAACAACAACTTGAAGGTGATCATGTATTGTTAAGACAACGTTGAGAAATCGATTTACCCAAGTCAGGCACAACAATTCTGGTTTACACACAGCAATTCCCTTATCTCTATTACATGACTCTACAAATTTGATTCTGGTTCTACATCTCAGAATTCGACTTCATATTTGAGAAATTTTTCCCCTCTACATCTGAGAATTTAATTTATTTCCTTAGTGCACAGCCCTCTGCTTTATAGCAGCAGTGCAACTCTAATTAAAAATTGATTGTTGCATAGGATACAAAATTAGGATTCAGGTTAATACAATTTGGCAAAAATCGGAACGAGAAGATTTCTTTCCCAATTTTAGTTTGAGTTGGGTCGATCCCAGCTTCTGGAAGACTTTGATCCTCACGCAGTACTGGCAGAGACAACACACATCTAGCTGGGGCATCGCACAGCTAGAATTGGTGCCTTAACACACAACGTGATGAGATGCTGACCCTTTCAATGTTGGGCGTTGAACATCATGGAGATTGTGATTCTAATATCAATCTGCCCATCCAGATGAGAAGACAAATTAAAGGTAAAGAGAGTCTGCATCCAAGAGGGAGGATTATTTTTAGAGGCAGGTATTTCATAGATGTAATTACAGTCACGAATACTTTATCCTTTGACTTCGACTCACATCGCACATCGAGCTTTTGTACTCGTAAGGAAAGATAACCTCCAATCCGACTCCCAAAAACCATGGTAGACAGTGGCATCCTGGCTCTAGAACTTTATCAAAGCGTTCAAATCTCTGTTGATGAACTGTAGAAAATTAATTGCATCCTGCTGTTGTGCTTCATATTGCAAGATTTCCCATTCAAGAAAATCAAGAAGATATGTCACAATCTTCCTCCATCCTGTCAGTGGTTGACAACAAATTTTCAGACGATCCACTCGAGATTCAAGAAACATATTCCCCAAATGACCTTCAACATTCAACTTCTCCTCATTTCCAACTAGTACAAGGTCACTTAAAGTCACAATACAGGAAAAATAGTCTGTATCGGGGCACTTATCTGATGGAATTTTACCTACGTTCATGAACCTCATTGCAATTTCTGATATTGCAGCATTTGTTGGTGCACACACAAGTACTTTGTACCCTAGATGGATTAAAATGGAAAGACGTGAAACCAACATCGAGGTCTTCCCTACTCCAGGGGGACCTTGGATCAGATTTATATATGGATGCCCTTTGTTTTTAACGACATTCACTGCGCTTCACTAAAGAAAATCTCTGAGAATTATTTAACTTGTGGGACTCAAAATGCTTGCTTCTCAATATTTCTATATAATTTTCATTTTCTTCAACTAAGGCTTCATTAGAGTCTTCTCTATTGTAGTGTACTACCTTGTCAAGCAAATTCGAATTTGTTTGATTGTCCAAGTCAGTGTGCAAAGCTCTCCAGATTCGCAAATTTGTAGCCAGATGACCGACATAAATACCAAAAATTTTATCCTCTATGTTTCTATTTTGGGAACAAAATGGATGCAAATCTGGAATGTATGGTCTCACCTCCAACATATTGGTATCCTGATTCTTACCATCTGTATATTCACATTGACACTCAGTTATACTTACTACAGTTAGCATGTGGTCACTAAGGTCTTCCACATATTGAGGTACTCTTGACGAGAGTATAAGAAAATCCTTTGGTTTGAGAAATTTCCCTCGCTCTCTCTCCCATATGATAAAAAATAAATGCAACAATTTCATCTTAATCTTTATCTGAAGATAAAAAACTCTAAATAGAAATCCATATATTCCAATTACTGCCTTGTACCTAATTTCCAAATGTGCATATGAAAATGGAATATGAAGATCGTTTTCTATGCAATACCTCATCAATGAGGTATAAAAATGATATAGCGTGGTTGTTATTTTTGCACAATCTCATCCTGGGACTCGTAGTCTTCAATATTTGTCATTAAATATGAGTTTCTACCCTCAAATATTTCTTTATCAAAATAGAAGGAGTTATATATGCATGTGTTGCAGAGCGCTTTCAAGATTTCTTCATCTGGAGAAAAGGGTTGTGGCGATGGTCTGATGCTCTTATTAATTGTTGAAGGTCCCGTATATGATCTCCATGCAGCTTTTTATGTGATTAAGATGAATCTGTGCTCATGTATGTTCTGCTTCTATGCATGATCCGAATTCCTTCATTGGACTTATACACCTGCCACTAAGAGGGCATTTATTATTTAAATTTACACAAAACACCCTTCAAATTAGTTAATAACAAGAATTTATAATTTAATAATTAATTTTTCTAAATGCCTCTATTCATCAACTTAATAAGATAAAACGGATTAGAAAACTAGCTATAGTCATGTATTTATTTGATAAAAATCGTAAAAACATGGACAAAAATGCAACTCAACAGTTCTCTTACTCCAAATGGGAAAATAAAATGAGCCTCTAAGAGATAAGTACTAGTACTACCATAATGGAGACATGCATGAATGAGAAAGGCTCACCTAAAATCAAGCGAAATAGTTCACATGGATATGACAATCGTTATAAACATTACAACACATCACTAAGAAGTTAAGCACCGTAGTTAATGAAATAGTGCAATTAATCCAATACATGTGAAAGTAAAAATGAATATTAACCATTCAAAGAATAGTCTTAGAAACATCCAAAATCCACGTGTGAAAATTTGTTGGTCATGAAGGATTCGATATTAAGAAAAAGTTCCAAGATACATAAATATAATGAACATCACTAGCTCCAATTGTGGAGTGTTAGAGCCACTACTTGCTCCCCAAAAGTACTAACTTTGTCTCTCTAATGCCTTGTGGGAGAATCCAAGGTTAAAAGTCCTTTACATGAGAAATGAGGATCCCTTTATGAATTGAGGTATGACCTTTAACATCCCCAAGAATCTTGACTTTCCAACTCCTAATGTCCTTTGGACTTAAACAATGTTTGGACTTCTAAATGACTTTTGGAATTAGATATGGCTCTTAGTATTACATGTATTTTGGACTTCCATGGCTCTTTTGTCCATACATGAATCTTGTAATTTCGCTTATTTGTCCTTACAATGATTACATCATTACATTATAACTTCCACATTATCATGTGATGAAGACGTGACATGTCACTATTCTTGATGAATGAAACTAATACTAACTGATGACATGGAATTTCTTCAATGGTGACATGGTTTCCACTCGTACCTTTGTTCTTCATGCATCTTCCGATCATTTTATGTATTTACCCTCCAAAGGGTCTCTAATCTAATGTAGTTTTGAGGGCGCTTTGAACATAAATATTTCAATGTGTCCTCTTTTCTTCGATTCATCCTTTTTTTACCTTCTTTTTCCAATATTCTTCATGCATGCTTTCCATGATGTTCCTCAAATACCTATAGCGGCAATCACTCATAGAAAGCAACCACCAGCCTGAAAATCTCTTATTCTAACATGTTTCATACATATTTTTTAATCAATGAAATTTGGAAAGAGGAAAGTTAGCTTATGGGCATAAGCGTGAACTTAGAAAGGCTGAAGTGCTGAAGGGGAGAGGCTTCGACATTCGCTCATGCGCTCAAAAGGAAGAGAAAATCAGGGCAGGGCACAAGGTGCAAGCTCAAAGGACGAATCAGAAATCTTCAGGCTTCCCAAGTGCATTTTGTGCTCAAGGAAGAAGGGGAGGGTGAAACTCACACTCCTCAAGGTTGAAGGATGAAGGCTTCAAGCCTCTGGGGTTCGCTCATGCACTCAAGAGGTGGAGGGCGCATGGCGTAAGTCCGAAGGCTGAAGGATGAAGGTTCGTTCCTTCGAAATATACTCATGCACTTAAAGAGAAAGGAGGGTGCATGGAACATTGTGGAAGGATTAAGGGTGGATCTTAAGGCGTTAAGGGTTCAGTCATGCACTCAAGGAGGGTGTACTCCTTCGAGTCGAAGGAGTGTGCTCAAAAGAATAATTGGTTTCTCAAAGGGAACAATTCAGAACAACGAATGGGCAAGAGGTTAAGGAGTGAAATTTTCCTTGTTGAAGGGCACATGGAACACTTCTGAACAATGAAGGATTTATGATTGAGGATTAAGAGTGCACTCATGCTCTTCTTGCCTCCATGGGTTCACTTTACAACAAAAATTTGTGTAAGTCTGGGAAATGGGGCAAGAGGCAAACATGATGAGTTCAAATATAAAACTATGTGCAACACATACCAATTCGTTATGAAAAAATAGAGAAGCTTGAACAAGGATAAGTATACATCAAAATGATACTTTACCTACATTCCCCATGTACAACATATGAAGTGTGTGCAACTGCGACCAAAAGTGTCGAATTACAACAACAAAGATGTTACGAACATGAAATGCACTAAAGATATTCCAACCAATGTGACGACTCTTTAGAACACTCAAGAACACTTGAAACATATAGTATGACCTGAGATGACACTTTATGATCACGGCAACACTAGATACGATGGTAAAGTAGGATCCAAATTTGAATGTAGTGAAATTTTTGGAGGGTGTTGTAGCAACGACAACAGGTTGGCATATAAGATGTAATTTTTCGAATGGATATTGCACTATTTCGGAGTGGATTTTGTTAATAGGTAGAAATAGTAGGAGACAAGTTATTGTTCTATATCTACATGTTGAACCAAATGTTTCCTATCTTGAGATGAGAGGGAAAATGTTATGTTGTTATGTATGTGTTTCACCATCACTTTTATCGAAGAATTTCTAGTCCATTCTCCTTTCAACTACCATGCTCGGGATTTTTGTTTCCAGGGGATCTCCTCTTTATTTCTTCGCTTCTCTATTTGATTAATTATTTATCCCTCTTCCAATACCAGGGCATCCATGCAATCCTAAGATAGTATGTTGTTGCATCTATTTCATACAGGATTCCAAGGCTTGTTTCTCCTTGAGGATATGGCCAAATTCATTCCTATTCCAATCTTTGAGTTTGGATTTAAATTGTTTGAGCTTAAGCTGGAATGTATGCATGTTGTTTCTACCTTGTATTTGTATTTCCTCCCAACAAATTTTGGCTTTTGGAGTTAAATCCATATCTTGAAGCTAAAAAATTTCAAACCTAAAGGGTCGATTATGAGGAGTCACTTTAACTTCCAGTTCCAAATAGATTGGAAAATGGTTTGAGCTAATACCTAGAAGAATGACAACTTCAACAACGATATCCCTTTTTAAAAATACTTCTAACACTATAAATTAGTCCTATTTTTTGGCCACTTGATGTTTATCCCCTTTGCGATTATTCCAAGTATAAATTACAATATATAATGGTTAGGTCCGCCAAATGAAGTTAATGTAGGAGCTCATTGAATTGTTACACCTTTGGTTCAATCTTCTAATCCCCCTTTCCTCTCTTCAAGATATTTAATAAGATTGAAGTAATTTCCTAATATCCAAAGTTCCTCATTGTGCAGGACCTTATTTTATTGATGTTTGCTAGGAAATCTAGTTTTTCTACAAGTATATGTGGATCATATATTGTTGTTATACAACCTCACTCCCTAGCCCCTACCTAATGGAATAACCTAAGATAATATGGTGGAATGTTATCTAATCTTGGAATGACACTTCATAGGGGTTCCAAAGAATGACCAAACCCCCTATGCTTCATGTGGCATCCATTTTTATAGCTTCACAACCTGCCAACATTGAGAAGCGATCGCCTTAACTTTGTCCCTTTAAACTTTCATTTCTTGTATCATAAATATGGTCGTGTTTTCCTTTTTAATTCAACCCATCAAATATATCTACTTGCCTCTAATGTTGAGGCCACTTATGTTCTAGGAAATAAATTTCATTGTGTGGGATGTTTGGGTGAGGAAAACACATATGATAATAATGTCACCTATCTAGTACAAACCAAGTGTTCTCCAACTATTTGGATTGAGGCCTTGTTCATCCTTCTCCCCCTTATTTTGAATTCCTTATGAGACTCACATTTCTCTTTTCCTCTTTGAGTAAGTAGCCCTAAACCCTTGCATGACTATCCTCGCTCCCCATTGAATGCATGTAGCCGGTCCTTCACTCTTAAACAGATTTGGTGGTATTGGGATTATTGATGCTCTAGGATCTTTCTCGGATCTTCATCTTTCCATTCTTCAATTAGACTTAACAAAATTTTCTCATCCCTATTGAAGACTTTAGTTTCCTCCTCTTCATCCATTCTTTCCATGTTTGACATGAGTACCTTCTCCTAAGCTAGGATTTCTTATGGGGGTTTTGGAGCCTTCCTTTTATGTAAGAATTTGGGTTGGGTCTCCTCTATGTTTGATTCTAAATTCATGAGATCTTTAGGTAACTCTATTTCTACATCCTGGTTAGTAAGTATTGAGTAATTATTTCCAGTTGGAATTGAGGTTACATTTTAGTTAAGCAAATTGGTTTCTAGGGTTTCTTCTTTTGGTAGTTGCTATTTAAAAATTCTTAGGATCTGTTGTTTGAGGTTACTTTTTGAGCTTCCGCGTGATGTATTGGGCACTCTATGTATAAATTTCCATATTCAAGACATCTTTGGCAACAAAAAGGAATGCGCTCATAATTGAGAGGTTGATTCCGAGATTCATCTTGATATGATATTTCAATGGATGTTGACAATGGTTGAGAGATATTCACGTAGTCACATGTTTTGGCATATGAGGTATACCTCCCTCATCCCTTGACCTCTGATATTTTGATAAAGAATCCTATCGAGACACTGATTTCTTCAAGAATCTCTGGATCCCAAAATTCTTTGGGTAGAGAAAATAATCTCACCCATACTAGGACTACTAGAAGTTGCTCCTTTTTAGGGTTATAACGTTCCTCTCAAAAAATTGCATAAATAAACCCGCATTGTTGTAAAATGAAGGAATGATTTTAAACAGTCTAGGCATGTCTTCTAGGATTATAAAGATGACTATAAAGAAGCCTTTGGCCCCAAGTTCTAAATCAATATGACCTTTCAACTTCCATTTCTTATCAATCCATCTTACCATGTCTTTCTTACAAGGACATATGCCTATGCACCTATAAATAAGAGTGTAGTCTTTCATGTATTTTTTATATCCTTCTAGTGTATTGGGCCTTACCTCATATTTGGGATTCTAGGAAAACATCGACTCTTGAATCTCACAAAGCTCACAATCATAATAATAAAAAATTATTTGAAACATGTATTTGTCACTAAAAGATTCATCACTTTTGATCACTTCTTGTTCTAATTATTAGAAACAAATTCACGACCACATTTTTAATGAAATTAAACTAGCATAGCCATATACATTAAATTGTTAATAAAAATAAACATTTATGACAATAAAAAATACTTATATATCATTTCTAACCATGAAAATTTGTAATATTAGGAAATCTATAACTATAAAGTAAAACAAGAAGGAAATGGGATTAAAAACTAAAATAATCATTTTTTAAATTATATATATTTTCACATTATTGAAAAACCATCCATAATTTTTCCTTCAAACCCTATTCGAAATAGAGTACACATTTTCACCTAAATATAAACTTCACAATCTACAAGTAATTCAGTCATTTCACATTCATATTGATCCCCATTTCATTTTTTAAATTGTTTAAAAAAAAAAAAAGACTTCGGTATGAAGTGAAATGAGGGTTCAGTCTGCCATGTTATTCCCACCGAGACTCATTCGAACACCCCTAAATGGCAGTGACTAATTAAACAAGCAATCCCTTTGTCTTCAAGTATTCAACACTCTCATCGATGATCTCGTCGATGCCAAATTTGAAGGAGAAACCGCTCTCCACCAGCTTCTTCGACGAAGGGTATACCTTTGGGACCGGTGGCACATCCTCAAACCTGTTGGAATGTAATTCCCACTGCCCGGATCACTCCACAGGCGGCTGCATCATCGCTCAGCGAGCAGTTTGGCGGAGGATCAGCGCACGGCAAACAGGTTGATGGCGCAGGTTATCGCGACGGCTAGTTGACAGCAATCGACGGTTTACGGGGGGTCAAACAGCGCGGCAGTTAACCGCAAGCCACCCCCTCGCAGTTGACTGGCCGATCTCGGGTTGACCACCGATCGACGGCTGATATTTAGTGCGGGGGGTCACCCATCCGATGGGTACGGCTAGAACCTTACCCCCCGCAACCACCAGCCTTGAGGTGGCTCCGCCACATGTGTTCAGCGCGCCACCAGTCCACCACCGTTCCGCCACCACCATAAAAAAAAATAGCCGCTGCCAGCAAATTTAAAATTTGCCATAAATTTTTTTAATGGTGCTGATAGAAGTTTTTAATGCCATTAATAAAAATTATAAGCGGTGATGTTTTTGGCAAATTTGTCAACGAATGTCATTAATTAGATTTAGATATTTTGTTTATAAATACAACAGAGGTGTAGTGTAATTTTTTTTTACACACAGAATGTAATACGCACAGCAGTTTTTTTTTAAAAAACAGAGAGTGCAGATTTGAAATATACACAGCAAGTATATTTTTGTAAAAACAGAGAGCTGTTTATTTTTATAGACAGAGACAGTGAGTAAAAATACACAGCAATGTATTATTTTACAGAGAGAGACAGAGAAGTTTTTTTTGTTGTTTTTTATGGAACTGTGCTTAGAAGCAGTCCAGTAACAGTTTGTAATTCCTCTGCAGTGAGGAAGCATTGTAACAAGTTTTTTTTAATAGAATTTTTTTTGAGAAAAATCTATCACTGTGTATGCAAATTTATTTCTCTGTGTTAAAGAGGAAGAGTTCTGGAATTTTTTTTTAAATTTCCAACATGGTATCAGAGCCAATCCAGGCTATTTGAAGGTCAAATACGCTGAAGGAACAGAGTTCGTTTTTTGCAGCAGCCTCTCCTGCAGAGTGAAGGTTCAGTCAAAGGAATTCGAAGGTATTTCTCTATACAGTCTTTGTGTAATTGTTGCAGAACAGTAAGTTAATTAAAACACACAGTCAAGTGTTTTTATCATAGTTAGAAGTGCAGAATGGCTGGAGCCAGCACAGGTATGAGTTTGGGAAGTGTCCATCTCCCACAATTCAATGGAAAAAATTATGACTACTGGTCAATAACTATGAAAGCCTTATTTATCTCCCAAGAGTTATGGGAATTAGTTGAGGATGGCTTTGAAGAGCCAGCAGATGAAGCAGAGTTTTTAATGTTAAATCAAGCAGGAAGAGAACAGTTGAAGAACAATAGGAAGAGAGATGCCAAGGCTCTTTTCTTCTTGTATCAAGCAGTGCATGAGAGTGTGTTTCCAAGGATAGCAGCAGCTAAGAAATCCAGTGAAGCATGGGAAACTCTCAAGACAGCTTATCAGGGCATGGAGAAAGTGAAGACAGCAAAACTTCAGTTGCTGAGGAGAGACTTTGAGACTCTCTGTATGAAAGAGTCACACACTATTGACTCATTCTTCACTCATGTGATTGGAATGGTTACACAAATTAGATCACATGGAGAGACTCTTGAGGACAAGAGGATTGTGGAAAAACTCTTGAGGAGTCTACCCTCAAGGTTTGATGTGATTGTCACCACCATAGAAGAGACAAGGGATCTCACAAAGTTTTCAGTGGATGAATTACATGCATCACTGATTACCCATGAACAGAGATTGAGTAGGAGTGAAAAATCATCTCTTGAGCAAGCCTTTAAGGCCCAGATGTCTTTCGGAAGAGGAAGAGGGCAAGGCAAAGGAAGAGGAAAAGGCAGAAGCCAAAACAGAGGTGGAAGGAACAGTCCAGCAAATGCTCAAGGAAGGGGCAACAATCCAAATCAGCATCAAGGCCAAGGCAGCCAGCAAAGTGGACAGCAGAATGATCAAGGACAAAGGTATGATAAATCCAATGTTCAATGTTACAATTGTAAAAAATATGGTCATTATGCTAATGAATGTAGAAAGAAGAAACAAGATATGAGAAGTGGAACTAGTGCAAATTTCACAAAAGAAAATAGCAGCCAAAGTAATTTGTTTTTAGTTTGTAATATGGCTGAAGAAAAGAATGAGGATGTATGGTTTCTAGACTCCGGTTGTAGTAACCATATGACAGGAAACTTAGCAATGTTTTCTATGTTAGATGAAAGTGTGCAGTCACAAGTCACACTAGGAACTGATAGCAAAGTTTCTGTTATGGGAAAAGGAGATGTAAATGTTTTAACAAGACTAGGTGCAAAGAAAACCATAGCAGATGTTTATTATGTTCCAGGAATGAAGTGTAACCTCTTAAGTGTTGGACAACTTGTCCATAAGGGGTATAATGTTTTCTTTGATAATGATGTTTGTACCATCATGGATAAACCACCCAGCAAACAGTGTATTGCTGAAGTGAAGATGACAAGGAACAGGATGTTCCCTCTCAGAATGAGAGCAGACTTGAAGAATGGTGAAGAGAAGGCAGCAGTTGCACAGGAGACTTTCCAAAGCGAACCAAAGGATGATAATTGGTTATGGCACTTGAGATTTGGTCATCTCAACTTTGGAGGTCTTAATCTGTTGAACAGAAAAGGAATGGTAAGTGGTTTACCATTGATAGAGAAACCGGACAGCCTTTGTGAAGGTTGTATTCTTAGGAAACAACACAGAGAAAGTTTTCCTTCCGGGAAAAGCATAAGGGCAAAAGCACCCTTAGAGATTGTCCACTCAGATGTATGTGGACCAATGCAAACTCCATCACTTGCTAGCAAACACACTATGTCTTAACATTTAGTAGATGCATTTCCATAAGAAAACTTGGGTTTACTTTTGAAAAGAAAAGTGAAGTGTTTGAAAAATTCGCAATTTCAAAGCACTTGTTGAGAATCGTAGTACGTACATTGGCCCTGAGACCGATAGAGGTATATATCTCTAAAGATTTTCTACGTTTTTGTAGAGAAAATGTTATTCAAAAGCAGTTTACAACTAGATATACTCCGCAGCAAAATGGAGTAGCCGAAAGGAAGAATAGAACCATAATGGACATGGTGAGGAGTATGTTAAAGGAAAAGCATTTGCCTAATGATTATTGGGCTGAAGCTGTACATTGTGCAGCATACATTTTGAATAGGTGCCCTACAAAAGCAGTGATGAACAAAGTGCCGGAAGAGGCATGGAGTGGCACAAAACAAGGTGTCACACACATGAAGGTTTTTGGATGTGTGGCTTATGCACACATTTCGGATCAGCTAAGGAAGAAGTTGGACAGCAAGGGGGAGAAATGTATTTTCATTGGATACAGTGAGGAATCCAAGGCTTACAGGTTATATAACCCATCCAGCAAGAAGTTTCTTGTGAGCAGGGACGTTCAGTTCATTGAAGAGGAAGCTTGGGATGGAAGCATAGAGAAAACAGTGAATGTAAAACATTGTTTATCTCATGATGACAATGATGATGAGGTGGCTGAAATACATCCCCAAACAGCAGCACCAATACAAGGGCAGAAAAGTACACCTTTGAGGAGAAATGAAAGTGTTTCTCCAAGCACACCACAAGGAGGAAATTCAAGTGCTTCCTCAAGCACTAATACACCTACTGTAAGAGGTAAGAAATTTAGAAGTTTGAAAGAGATTTATGAACAAGATATAACAAATGAAGGTATCAATTCTTTGTTTGCTTTATATTGTCATGTTGATGATCCTGTTCATTTCGAAGAAGCCATCAAGGATGAGAAATGGATAGAAGCTATGGATGAGGAAATAAATGCCATAGAGAGGAATAAAACTTGGGATTTGGTTGAACTCCCAAAAGGTAAAGATGTCATTGGTGTTAAATGGGTCTACAAGACCAAGAGTAATGCTGAAGGCAAGATGGAGAGACACAAGGCAAGGCTTGTTGTCAAAGGCTATAAGCAGAAGCATGGCATTGATTATGAGGAAACTTTCGCACCGGTTGCCAGAATGGAAACCGTGAGAGCAATGTTGTCCATAGCAGCACAAAACAAGTGGAAAGTTTACCAAATGGATGTGAAGTCAGCATTCCTGAATGGAGTGTTAATGGAAGAGGTTTACATAGATCAACCTCTCGGCTATGAGAAGAAAGGCCAAGAGCATAAAGTATGCAAGTTGAAGAAAGCTCTTTATGGGCTGAAGCAAGCGCCAAGAGCGTGGTACAGTAGGATAGATTCATATCTACTGGAAAATGGTTTTGAGAAGTGTGAGGGAGAACCCACCCTCTACATCAAAGAACAAGACGGTAAAATTTTGATTGTAGTCTTATATGTTGATGATGTTATCTTTACAGGTAATGATGATTGCCTTATTGAACATTTCAAAACAGTCATGAAGGAAGAATTTGAAATGACTGATATGGGTTTGTTGAAATACTTCTTGGGAATAGAAGTAGAACAAGATGAAAATGGTATTTTCATCTCACAGGCAAAGTATGTTAATGAGGTACTTGAAAGATTTAACATGCAGGAATGCAAAGGAGCAATCACTCCCACAGTGATGGGATTAAAGCTTAGCAGAGAGGACAGCAGCAAGGACTTTGATCCTAGTCTATACAAGAGCATAGTTGGCAGCCTCATGTATTTGACTGCAACTAGGCCGGACATAATGCATGCTGTTAGTTTGATTTCCAGGTTCATGGAAAAGCCAAAGGATGCACATTGGCAAGCAGCAAAAAGGATTTTGAGGTATGTTAAAGGTACTAAAAGGTTTGGTATTTTTTATACTACTTCAGAACATTCAGATTTAGTTGGATACACAGACAGTGATTGGGCTAGAAGTGTTGATGATCGGAAGAGCACTTCCGGTTATGTTTTTCACATGGGTTCAGGAGCCATTTCATGGGCTTCTAAGAAACAACCCATTGTAGCTTTGTCTACAGCAGAAGCAGAGTATGTGGCAGCTACAGCAACAGCGTGTCAAGCAGTTTGGATGCGGAAAATGTTGAGAAGCTTATGTCAAGAACAGGTAAAAGGGACAGTGATCTTTTGTGACAATAGCTCAGCTATTGCATTGTCTAAAAATTATGTCTTTCATAAGAGGACAAAACACATTGATACCAAGTTTCACTTCATACGTGAATTGGTTACCAATGGAGAAATCGTTTTGCAGCATTGTAGAACGGAGGATCAGTTTGCAGATATCCTCACAAAGCCACTTGCGCAGAAAAGCTTTGAACATTTGAGAAAATGCTTGGGTATGCAGGAAAACCCAGCAGTGGAAATTAAGGGGGAGTGTTGGAATGTAATTCCCACTGCCCGGATCACTCCACAGGCGGCTGCATCATCGCTCAGCGAGCAGTTTGGCGGAGGATCAGCGCACGGCAAACAGGTTGATGGCGTGGAGTTAAACCGCGAGCTGATTGGCAGCAATCAACGGAGTGCGGGGGGTCAAACAGCACGCCGGTTAACAAAACACCACCCCCCCGCAGTTGACCAGCCGTGGGGCCGTTGACCGAGAACTTGTGGCTGTGATTTAGTGCGGGGGGTCACCCATCCGATGGGTACGGCCAAATTCATACCCCCCGCAACCACCAGGCTTGAGGTGGCTCCGCCACATGTGTTCAGCGCGCCACCAGTCCACCACCAATCCGCCACCACCGCAGAAAAATTGCCGCTGCCATCAAATTTAAAATTTGCCATAAATTTTCTTAAGCGGTGCTGACAGATTTTAATGAGGCATTAATGAAATTTTTTAAGCGGTAGATTTTTTTGCAATTTTGTCAACAAATTGCATTAATTGTTTCTTAGATATTTTGCTTATAAATTTAGAATAGAAGTGTTTTGTAATTTTTTTTTACACACGTAACAAATTACGCGTTTTTTTAAAAATTGTAGGAGTGCATTTGAATAATACGTTAAGTATATTTTTGTAAAAACAGAGAGCTGTTTATTTTTATAGACAGAGACAGTGAGTAAAAATACACAGCAGTGTATTATTTTACAGAGAGAGACAGAGAAGTTTTTTTTGTTGTTTTTTATGGAACTGTGCTTAGAAGCAGTCCAGTAACAGTTTGTAATTCCTCTGCAGTGAGGAAGCATTGTAACAAGTTTTTTTTAATAGAATTTTTTTTGAGAAAAATCTATCACTGTGTATGCAAATTTATTTCTCTGTGTTAAAGAGGAAGAGTTCTGGAATTTTTTTTTAAATTTCCAACAAAACCTGTATAAGCCATTCCATTACTCTTTATATTCAAAGACATAGCCATACTAATATATAAAATACTATAATTATAATTATGAGAGTTAACTCACTGAGTAGTCACATTGTACTGCGGATAGCGTCTGAATAAGTAGTCTGCCAGCTGTGGGACAGATATATTGAAGGCACTGCAAATGTAGCGGCCCTCTGCAGAGGGGTTCTCCATCAAGAAAATATGAGCACTGGATACGTCATCGACGTGAACTAACGAAATAGTGCCGTATATCTTCTGTATGCCCTTCAAAGCTTCTATGCTTTGCTTGTTGCATGTGAGGAGGGAAAGGGTTATCTCAACCGTGTAGGGGACGATGGGCGTAATGGCAGATCCCAACACCAACACAGGGTTGATGGTCACCACATCCAGCCCTGGATTTTCTTTCCCGTATTGCAGCGTTGCTTGTTCTGCAAGGGTCTTGGCAACCCCATATGCCTACACAATCAAGCGATAAACAACTGTCACACATTTTATTTTTCAGGAACGCATGAGCAACAATAGCTATCAGTATATCTTGTGCTATCCATTCATTAATGCACGGGTAGATTTTAGCAACATGTGCTCAAATCTTGTAAACCGTTGTACCCAGGCAGGGGGTTTTTTAGTTCGGAGGAAGTCCACGTCTGTCCAGCTTGTTTCGTCAATATACTGATTCTGCTCCTCCGACTCGTTTATGCAAGCCGTGGCCGTAGACGATGTGACCACCACACGCTTGACGGTGTTGGCCTTTGTGCAAGCCCTCAGAACATTCAGCGTTCCCTCAACTGCCGGCTTTATCACATCCTTCTGCACAGCAGCAATTTCACGCTGCTAAATATCAATACCCAGATCCAGATATGTTAATCGCATGCTGTTGGGTTCAATTGATTTGGCTAAGTTACTGACCTCGGGATCTTTGGGGGCGAAGTCGACGGGACTGGCAACATGGAAAACCCCATCACAGCCGTTGATGGCAGCGTCGAAACTGCCTTCTTCGATTAGATCCGCTCTGAAGAGCTTGAGCTTCTCCCCGCCTTCTGAAATGTCCAGAAGATGCTTCACCTTTGCCTTGTTCTCTGAGAAAAATATTGTGGGGACGGTAATTTTCATCGAATTTTCATTATTATGGTTTTGACCAGTTTCGCCTAATTTTAAATAAAGATGGGGAAATCAATATTGAAATTACCTGGATCACGCACTGTTGCATGCACAGTGTAGCCTTTGTCCAGTAAGCGCTTGATCAAGGAGGAAGCTAGGAAACCTGTTGCTCCCGTCACGCAGACAATTGTTGCAGGGGGACAGTCTTTACCATTGATGGTTGCAGCGGCCATGCTGAGGAGATTCTTGCTTCAAAGAATTAAATTAGAGAGGATGCGAAATAGAAGTAATGTGTTTGTTTATAAAGGCGAGAAGATTAAGTTTGTGGACGTAAAATCTTCGTTTGGAAGAGGTCTGATTCATGTCTAGTAAAAGTTTGACCATCCAGAAGACCTCCGCAATTGAAAATTCAGTTCGGAATAGTTTTAGGACTATTAATCAAATCTTTTCAATGTACTTGTTGACAAGAATTAATGATATTATTTTTTTTCTAAAAGTGGCTGTACCTGAGCATGAGCAGAGGATAGTTGACCAGATTTAAAATAATTAAAATAGAAAGTTTGAAATATATGGAGTGTTTTAAGAGTGTACTTCATCACCTACGGTTCTATACCATGTGGGTATTTTTATTTATTATTGTTTTATTAAATCATTTTATTTATTATTATTATTAGTGTAATTATTTTACTTGTTATTTTTATTAGTTTTATATTTACTATAAAATATTATAAAGTTCAACTTTAAATATTTTAAAAATATTGTTTATTTGAATTAAAAATAAGAATTTGTTAGCATTAAATTGGCTTAATTGTATGTATTATTTGAAATTCCTATATAACAACTTGTTTGCATGAGTAATCCAAATTTTTAGTTTTAAAAAAGATTACCCATTTTTAAAATCACATAATCCAATTAAACAAATTAATAAAAGTTGATAGTGTACATTATTAACTTGACAGTTATAGTGTTTCTGAGTTTTGAATCCAATCATAAGAGAGGTATTTATTTCATTAATGTATGTCAATCATGAAGCCAAAGCTTTAATCAAGCTATGAGAAGCTGGATACAATTACGAGGCCAATGCTTTAATTGAGGCTCTGAGATAAAGGATACAGAGTAGCCTGGTTGCCTCTGTGTTATAGGGTTATTCAACTTTAGAGTCCTCCACGACACGTACTTTTATATATATACATATTCAACTGAGATAAATGATAGAGAAGCCTGGATATATATAACTTTAGAGTCCTCCACGGCACGTTCTTTTATATATGCACACACTTTAGGCACTAGTATACAAATAGAAAATCTTTGACTCGTGTATATAAGTGTAGCGGTCATCAGGCGTTTCTATTGGGGATGACGTGCTATTGCTCTCCAATTGTAGAGGTAGTTCAATTGTAGGTGTTGTCCACTATATATGATGCTCATATGATCTGGAAAATTGTTTCTTGACGCATTTATTGGTTATGTACGATTTATCTTTAATAAATAAAGAGCTGTTTTTTTTTTAAATGAGAAAAAAGGTGTTGTCTATTGAACCTATTGACAGTAGATTTGTTTTTTTAATGGTGTTGAAGTTTTTGAACAGTAGATTTGTTTTTTTAATTGTATTGAAGTTTTTGAATTTTTTAATAGTAAGAATGGATTTAGTATCATAATTTTTGTGTATCTAAAATAATAATAGTGTAATTTAGATTCTAAAAAAGAATTATTAAAATTTGATAACAATAACTTAAATTTTTAAAAATTTCTACTGAATTTGATAATAATCTTACTAATATTTTCATTATTTTTCAAATTAATTTATAGACTATTTATATTATACTGTATTATTATTGACATATAAAGGTGCATGTACCCTGAGCATCCCGGTCAGCAACAACTGAGGATAAGAAGGATAAGCGGGAAGATGCATTTATATTTATATATCTTTCTTACTGTCAAACATCGGAACTTCGTCCGTCACTGAAAATAAAATGTGTTCTTGTCATTTTTGCACTTCAAAATCTGATGCAACTTTAGCGTTAGCGTTTGGCGACAGTAAGGTGAGTTTTCGAAGAATTATAAATCTTTTTAACATAGTTACCAAATACGCCCGAATCGGCGAAAAAAGTACGGAAATTTGTTAGTTCGATTCGAATATCGAATAGTTCGTTCAAAATTCGATCATTTTCACGGTATGAAACTCGAAATTCATGGTTTATGGTTTATAATTTCTGAAACAGATTTTTTAATAAAAATGGAAACTTATTGTAAGCTGGAGACTAGCACGAAACAAGCTGGAGACTAGCACGAAATGGAAACTGATTGCCAAAACGTGAAATGGAAATTAATTGTTATTTTAGAAATTTCCTAATTTCTGTGTTTTTTTATTTTTATTTTAAAAAGTAAAGCTAAAAAGCTGAGAAAACCGGGAAGGAAAACCTTCGAATGTTTTCTTTATTAGTTTAAAAAACAGAGAACCAGGAAAAAAAAATCAAATTTTGAAGCTGTTATTTTATATATCTGTAACCACCGTCTTAGCTCAGACAAATGGTTAGACTTTTTATTAATTAAAGATTAATTATGACTGTTGTAGAGTATTTGAACAAAAATCAAATTTTGATATTGAATAAAAGATTTTCTGGTGAAATTAACCTTATGAGTAAACGCTGATGGTAAAAGTAAATCAAGATCTGGAGTTAGTTGAACAGAAAAACAGTGCCACAGTTACCCAGAAAGAAATTCTGGAATAAGTAAGGAATTCCAAGGAGAGTTTGGGGTTCTTCTGTGGGAGAAAAAAGGAACTCTGTTATTCTGGAAAATATTTTTCTTTCAGAACAAACTGTTCTCTGGGTTGGAGGATTGGACCGGATTGTCCCGAGTCCTCCCCAGAAATTCTGTTTACTGGAGTTGGAGAGTTGGACCGGATTGTCCCGAAAATTCTCCTCCAGAATTCTGTATTCATCAAGACCCAGGCTTGAAACTCGGGGGAGAGCTGTGGGACGTAGTTGCCCCAGCTCGTGGAAGGGAGGCAACGAGTACCAACAATTGGCTTGGACTCAGATGAGTATAAACAACAACATTTTGTTTAATTTTTTTTCTTTTAGAAGGAATGGTAGAAGAAAGACTGCTTCTGTTATTTCTGTTATATTAAAACTGTCTTAGTAAGTAGATCCTTCCTTTCTGTGGAAAGGCAAAAGTTTGCGATAGTATGACAGTCTTTCCTTTTATTTTTCTTTTATACTTTACTACTATAGAAAACAAATAGGTAACGTTGTCTTCTGTATAAATCAAAAGCTGAATACAGATTTTCTTAGAAGAAGGACTGAATCTCTTGCATAAACGAAGTAGACCAAGTATAGAGTAACATGATAAGCAGTAGTATCTAGTGAAGTTTTATTTCTTACTGGTCTGAAAAGAAAAAGAAAATAGAATAAATTTCTTTAAAAGACAAGGTTACATAATTCTAAGAAGAGGGTTGTTAACCCATAATGTTGGAAAGCCCGGATTTCCAGCTTCTGGGTAAGACGCCTCTTATCTATGATAATACACGGACGAGAATGGTGGTCCGGTCACCCATAGTCTAGTATTAGTAAAAGAAAAAAAAACAGGAACGACACCCAGTAGGGTCAGTATTCTAGCAGATACAAAATACATGTGCGTCTGAGTAAACACAGTAACAAACTCATGACCTCAAAAAGGAAACTTTCGAGAAAAAACCCTCGCAGGGTCGGAAATTACATATTAAGCACATGCAGGAGATACTAAGGTAAAACCTGAGGAGTCCGCCTTCAAGAAAAATCGGTAAAACACTATACATATTTATCGATATATCAAACGCAACAGGAGTTCATAAAAACACCATAACCAACTCCAAATTATCAGACAAGAAGGCGGAAATTAAATCTTGCTGCCTCGAACCACATGAAACATACGCATAGCAAATTCACCAGTATGATAAATCTTTATAAACTTGTATAATTAAAAGACAGAGATGTCTACTTGAAAAGAACCCCTCAGACGAGGGTTAGAGTGACAAAAATAGGAGAAAACAGAGAGCGGGTGTGCAAACCCCAGTTCAGTCACAGTCGTAACAGTTATATACAAAATCTTAATAAAAGACGGAAAACCCTGAGACTGAAATTATTCCAAGAAAAACCCTAAGAGCCGTAACCCTCGGAAGATCTTCATTCTAATGATTTTAAACAGTAATGACCGTGATAACCGATTTTCGAAGAATCTGGTTAACCGGTCGTAGAACCCAAATAACTGATGAAACTCTCTTAGAGTAAAACTTGAGAAAATGCGCACCCGTCGACATTAGATGTACCTGTAGGTGGACGCTAAGTTTAGAATTCCGTTGCAGGCAAACAACGGTACTAACTCAAGCAATCCGAGTTGGGAAGGGAAGTAAATTGTGGCATACATGCCAGCCAATGGAACAACTGTTAGAAACGACGGAAAACAAATGAAGAATCCTGTCTCAGAGATTTATAAGACACGAAAAGAGCGAGCTACGGTATTTCCGAGCTAGAAGTACCTGGAGAAATTGGCGGAATCCAGAGCGAAGTGTAACCCATTCTACAGTCATACCACAGACTTTGTCAGAAAACACAACAACCTGGAGTGTGTCGCGTGTCAAGGGAAGCCATTGACTGATAAATCATAAGCCCTGGAATGAATGACAATATATTCAAACTATATTACCAAACCAGTTGAGAATTCACAACCCACATAAAACTATAGGATTTGGAAGCAACTATAGGAGATAGAAATACCTGTAATGGAAGAAGGGATACCCGTTTAGCCATCGACACTGCACCTGTTGGGTGAACGCTGGTTCAATCCTAGGGTAGGCCAAGGTCACCTCTAGACCTCCCGACGAGGAAGCAGCAAATGAGTGGAATTCAGTTATGACCCCGAGGTCATTATCCCGCCCTAATGAATTCTCACCGTAGGATTGTGAATCGGATCAAGGGCGCAGAGATCGCCAGGTGTAATCCGATGAGACAGGTTGAATGCCAACAACATCATCCACCGGAGAAATAATTTCCACATTTCTTATAATTCCAAAGTTGCAACTATGCGGAAAGTGCTAGAAACTCTTTAGCAAATGTGAAGCCGTGGCATATATCATTTAAATGCCAGGTACATCATTTTGGAATCCAATGCAAATTAAGTGATCACGAATAGCCGAATCGTAGTGTAGGTTATAAATACTACCGTAGAAACAATTAACATAACAACTTGCAGCACACAAATACCATAAATTAGCCACGAACATTAACAGGATCATAAATAATAGGTGATAGATGTCATTCTCAGTGAATATTCATTGAATATGTGTATGGCATTGATATGGTAGAATGGATGGTAAACATTGACAATAATTTTTTTATTTTTATTTTTTTTTTTTTTTTTCTGTGTGGTAATTTTTATTATTATTGTTTAACTTATGAATGTTACAAGTGGTATCAGAGCGGCGTTACAACGCTGGGATTCTTATGGGTCAACTAACATTAAAAACTGTATGTTATTCATGCACAGTCAGATAGTTAGATGGAAAGACAAATGAGATGAACACCCTCACATCCGCCATCATGAAATGTCGGAGAGACTCAACCCCCACCAGAGGGAAACCCCGAAATGTGGGTTCAGTTGGGGATAGAACAACATCAACGATCTAACAGGCTAATTGAGGAGCAGCAGCAGCAGACTCGCATTTTGTTAACTTCAGTGCAACAGCTGCAGGAAGAAATGGAGAGAGTACGAAAGGAAAATTCAAGAATGATGCAGGAGCAGGAGAGGATCTTAAAAAGCCTCTTCGATAAGCAAAATCAAAGGATTGAGAAGCCCAGTGCTGACAGAGAATTCCAAGAAGGGAATGAACAGCAAATGGATGAACAAGAGGCAGGCCGAAGAGAAAGAAGTGCGACACAGCGAAGTAATCAAAATAGAAATTTTAACAAGGCTGAGTCTGAAAATGAAACTGGACAGAGGGTAAATAAAAAGCAGAAGGTGGAATTGCACGGAGAATTCAGAAAGATAAAGCCACCTACGTTCGATGGAGAAAAAGAGGAAGTTGCAGAGGTATGGTTGATTAATATGAACAAGTACTTTCAGGTGTATGATTATGATAGTGGTCTTAAGGCACGGCTAGCCATTTACCAACTAAAGGATAAAGCCACCTTATGGTGGGAAGAGGTGAAGAACGTGCGGGGAATAGAGGATCAGGATGTGACATGGGATCAGTTTCAACAGTACTTCAAAGACAAGTACTTGACTGAGCGTTTTTATGATGAAAAGGCTCGAGAATTCCATGATTTGAGACTAGGACAGTTGACCATGGACGAGTTTATCACTAAGTTCACATCGTTACTGCGCTATGTACCGTATTTAAGAGATGAGAAAGCCAAGGTCCAAAGATTTATGAGCAGTTTACCCACCCATATGAAGGAGCGTATCGAGTTTGTAAATCCTAAGACAATGGATGAGGCCATTAGAAAGGCGAGGTTGTGTTATCAGCAAGCGAAAACCAAAGCAGACCAAGGAAAAGGGTGGCAACCAAGGAAGGAAAATAGAAACAATGCTGGTTACAAAAGAAGCAAAACCAGTAATTTCAGAAGCACAGCCAGAAACTCAATTAATAAGCAGTTCGGAAGAAATCATCAGAGGATAAGATGGCCAGGGGAAGACAAAACTGTGGAGGCTTCTAGCAAACCTGAACAACCCCAAAATCAGAGGCCACCTCTGCAATGTTGGGGCTGTGGAGCAGCGCATTACTATCGAGACTGCCCACAGCGAGGTAAAACCGAGGCAGTAACCAATTTGCAGGGGGCCTCTATTGTGGGAGATATTGCTCGAAGCAGACCCAGAATTAACGCAGCATTGGAGGACCGGCAAGCTGACTTTCAACCCACCATGATAGAGCTGGAAGGTAAATTGTTATCCCAAACTGTTTCTATTTTGGTAGATCCGGGGGCAAGTCTAAGTTATATAAGTTCTAAATTAGTAGAAATCTATAAATTGCCAAGTCAAAGATTTAAAAATAATTGGTTGGTCCAGTTAGCTACAGGGGCTAAAAGAAGAGTTAGTGCCAAAATACCAGATTGTGCACTGCAAATCAGTGGACAGCAATTAATGGTAGATTTAAATATTTTGCCCTTGGGATCCTATGATGTGTTGCTGGGTATGGATTGGTTGGAAAAGCACTGGACTCTCATAGACTGAAAGGAAAAGATAGTTTACTACAGAGATCAGAATGGTAATCGCTAAGAAATTCAAGGCATAAAGAAGCCTGTACATCTGCGTCCAATTACAGCTTCCCAAATGGGAAAATATATAAGAAAGGGATGCCAACTGTACGCTATACAAGTTGGAATATCTAGGTCTAAGGATAAGGCTGCCATGCTAGAGAATATACATGTAGTACAGGAATTTAAGGATATATTTCTTGAAGAAATACCAGGATTACCACCTAGACGAGATGTTGACTTTACAATAGAATTGTTGCCGGGAGCATCACCAATTTTGCGAACTCCCTACCGTATGAGTGTGCCAGAATTGACTGAGCTGAAAATGCAGCTTCAGGAATTGTTAGATAAGGGGTATATACAACCCAGTGTGTCACCCTGGGGAGCACCTGTACTATTTGTTAGAAAGAAGGATGGAACCATGCGCATGTGCATGGATTACCGACAGTTAAATAAGCTGACTGTTAAGAACAGGTATCCCCTACCCCGTATTGATGACCTGTTTGACCAGGTAAGGGGAGGTACTGTGTTCTCAAAGATTGATTTGCGGTCCGGTTATCACCAGATAAGAATTAAGGATGAAGATATACACAAAACTGCTTTTCACACAAGGTATGGCCACTATGAATTCGTGGTATTACCTTTTGGGTTAACTAATGCACCAACCACTTTTATGAGACTGATGCATAGTATTTTCCACCCTTATTTGGACAAATTTGTGTTAATCTTCATTGATGACATACTGATTTATTCTAATAATGCGGAAGAACACAAGGAGCATTTGCGAATGGTACTGGAGATGCTAAGGAAGCACCAGTTGTATGCAAAATTCAGTAAATGTGACTTCTTCAAAGAAGAAATACAGTATCTTGGACATGTAATATCTAAAAAGGGGATAGCAGTAGACCCGGAGAAAATCAAAACTATTATGGAATGGAAGGTGCCACAGAATGTGGCAGATATACGGTCTTTTATGGGTCTCGCTGGCTATTACCGACGATTTATAAAAGGGTTTTCAAAGATAGCTTTTCCCATTACTTCTTTGCAAAGAAAATGGAAAAATTTTAAATGGACAAAATAATGTCAGGATAGCTATGAAATATTGAAGCAGTTATTGACAACAGCACCTGTGTTAAGTGTAGTAGATCTGGATAAGGAATTTGAGGTTTGTACGGATGCATTCAAGGAAGGAGTTGGGGCTGTATTATCACAAGAAGGGAGGGTAATCGCATATGAATCCCGCAAGATAAAAGATCACGAGCAACGATATTCATCTTATGATTTAGAGCTGACCGCGGTTGTGCATGCTCTCCGAGTATGGAGACATTACTTACTTGGGAAAAGATTTGTATTGAAGACTGATCATAGTAGTCTAACCAGCTATTTTAAGCAAGCTGACTTAAATTCCCGACAAGCAAGGTGGAATGCTTTTTTTGAGCGAGTTTGATATTGAT
Source organism: Pinus albicaulis (assembly GCA_034641835.2). NCBI lineage: Eukaryota > Viridiplantae > Streptophyta > Pinopsida > Pinales > Pinaceae > Pinus > Pinus albicaulis. The sequence goes on along the minus strand of CM076578.1, from coordinate 1,251,940,370 downwards.
CTACAACATGTAAAAGGAAAGGAGAACAAGGTTGCGCTTGCATTGAGCAGAAAACTGCATAGCATTTATGAGTTATATGTTAACCAAGTTGAAACCAGATTTTCAGATTAAATCAGAAAAGAAGTAGACAAGGATCCTGAATATAAATATTTGTGGCAGCAAAACCAAGAACCTGAAGGACAAGGTGGACAAGGGGATTATGAGATTAACGAGGATGGGTTGCTGATTTTCAAGAAGAGGATAGTCATTCCAAACCGAGTGGAATTAAAAACTATGATACTAGATGAATATCATAGAAGCAATTACGCGGGGCACCCAGGTTATCAAAAGATGTTGACAGCTATAAGAAAAGACTATTGTTGGCCAGGCATGAGGAAGGATATAGCAAACTATCTAAACAGGTGTTTAGAGTGCCAGCAAGTGAAAGTAGAGCATCGGCATCCAGCTGGATTAATGCAGCCTATACCCATTCCTGAATGGAAATGGGAGGTGATCTCATTGGACTTTATCACTGGATTACCAAAATCAAAACGAGGTAATGATTCCATAATGGTAGTTGTTGATCGACTAAGTAAGTCGGCACATTTTATACCTGTCCAATCCACTTATAAAGCAGTGCAGATAGCGGATTTATTTATGCGTGAAATCTTCAGACTGCATGGCATTCCTAAGACCGTTATCTCGGATAGAGATGTAAAATTCACATCAGCTTTTTGGAAGGCATTGTTTACGGGCTTAGGAACTCAAGTACATTTTAGTACTGCATACCACCCGCAAACAGACGGTCAAACCGAGCGAGTAAATCAGATACTGGAAGACATGCTGAGAATGTATGTCATGCAACAACCAGTTAAATGGGAGGAGTATCTACACTTGATAGAGTTTGCCTATAACAATGGTTACCAAGAATCATTAAAGATGAGTCCGTTCGAGGCGTTATATGGGCAGCAGTGCAGAACTCCCATTAATTGGAGAAGTCCTGAGACTAAACTCATGTTGGGACCAGATATGCTAGCGGAAATGGAAGCAGAAGTAAAGAAGATTAGACAAAATTTGAAAGCAGCACAGGACAGGCAGAAAGTGTATGCAGATAAAAAAAGTTCATATCGTGAATATGAAATTGGAGATCACGTGTATGTCAGAATTAAACCAAAAAAGAGTACATTAAGATGGGAATCTTGTGAAAAATTAGCGCCCTGGTTCTGTGGTCCTTTTCAAATATTGGAAAGAGTACGACCAGTGGCGTATCGCTTAGCTCTTCCTAGCCATATTCGGGTGCATAATGTCTTTCATGTATCGTTATTAAAACGATATGTTCATGATCCTAGACACACAATCCATTGGCAGAACATTCAGGTAGTGGATAAGCATAATGGTTAAAATAATAACATGATGTTAAAGACTTATATAATTAACATGAGTCCATTGTGTGCAGGTAGAACTGGACGGAGAATTTCTGGTCGAGTATAATAGACCGGAGGGAAATCATGCTTCGGAAACGAGCCATCGCCCAGGTTAAAGTGCAATGGAAGCACTTTGGACCAGAGGAGGCCACCTGGGAAGACGAGAGTTTCGTCCGTGAAGCTTATCCTGAGCTTTTCCCTGAATTAAAATAAGAACACCGGGGATGGTGTTCTCTTCCAGAGGGGGAAAACTGTAACCACCGTCTTAGCTGAGACAAATGGTTAGAATTTTTATTAATTAAAGATTAATTATGACTGCAGTAGAGTATTTGAACAAAAATCAAATTTTGATATTGAATAAAAGATTTTCTGGTGAAATTAACCTTATGAGTAAAAGCTGATGGTAAAAGTAAATCAAGATCTGGAGTTAGTTGAACAGAAAAACAGTTCCACAGTTACCCAGAAAGAAACTCTGGAATAAGTAAGGAATTCCAAGGAGAGTTTGGGGTTCTTTCGGTGGGAGAGAAAAGGAACTCTGTTATTCTGGAAAAGATTTTTCTTTCAGAACAGACTGTTCTCTGGGTTGGAGGATTGGACCGGATTGTCCCGAGTCCTCCCCAGAGTTTCTGTTTACTAGAGTTGGAGAGTTGGACCGGATTGTCCCGAAAATTCTCCTCTAGAATTCTGTGTTCATCAAGACCCAGGCTTGAAGCTCGGGGGAGAGCTGTGGGACGTAATTGCCCCAGCTCGTGGAAGGGAGGCAACGAGTACCAACAGTTGGCTTGGACTTAGATGAGTATAAACAACAGCATTTTGTTTAATTTTTTCTTTTAGAAGGAATGGTAGAAGAAATACTGCTTCTGTTATTTCTGTTATTTCTATTATATTAAAACTGTCTTAGTAAGTAGATCCTTCCTTTCTGTGGAAAGGAAAAAGTTTGCGATAGTATGGCAGTCTTTCCTTTTATTTTTCTTTTATACTTTACTACTACAGAAAAAAAATAGGTAACGATGTCTTTTCTATAAATCAAAAACTGAATACAGATTTTCTTAGAAGAAGGACTGAATCTCTTGCAGAAACGAAGTAGACCAAGTATAGAGTAACACGATAAGCAGTAGTATCTAGTGAATTTTTATTTCTTACTGGTCTGAAAAAGAAAAAAGAAAATAGAATAAATTTCTTTAAAAGGAAAGGTTACATAATTCTAAGAAGAGGGTTGTTAACCCATAATGCTGGAAAGTCCGGATTTCCAGCTTCTGGGTAAGTCGCCTCTTATCTATGATAATACACGGATGAGAATGGTGGTCTGGTCACCCATAGTCTAGTATTAGTAAAAGAAAAAAAAACAGGAATGGCACCCAGTAGGGTCAGTATTCTAGCAAATACAAAATACATGTGCGTCTGAGTAAACACAGTAACAAACTCATGACCTCAACAAGGAAACTTTCGAGAAAAAAACCCTCGCAAGGTCCGAAATTACATATTAAGCACATGCAGGAGATACGGAGGTAAAACCTGAGGAGTCCGCCTTCAAGAAAAATCGGTAAAATACTATACATATTTATCGATATATCAAATGAAACAGGGGTTCGTAAATACACCATAACCAACTCCAAATTATCAGACAAGAAGGCGGAAATTAAATCTTGCTGCCTCGAACCACAGGAAACATACGCATAGAAAATTCACCAGTATGATAAATCTCTATAAACTTGTATAATTAAAAGACAGAGGTGTCTACTTGAAAAGAACCCCTCAGACGAGGGTTAGAGTGACAAAAATAGGAGAAAACAGAGAGCGGGTGTGCAAACCCCAGTTCAGTCACAGTCGTAACAGTTATATACAAAATCTTAATAAAATACGAAAAACCCTGAGACTGAAATTATTCCAAGAAAAACCCTAAGAGCCATAACCCTCGGAAGATCTTCATTCTAATGATTTTAAACAGTAATGACCGTGATAACCGAATTTTGAAGAATCTGGTTAACCGGTCGTAGAACCCAAATAACTGATGAAACTCTCTTGAAGTAAAACTTGAGAAAATGCGCACCCGTCGACATTAGATGTACCTGTAGGTGGATGCTAAGTTTAGAATTCCTTTGCAGGAAAACAACGGTACTAACTCAAGCAATCCGAGTTGGGAAGGGAAGTAAATTGTGGCATACCTGCCAGCCAACGGAACAACTGTTAGAAACGACAGAAAACAAACGAAGAATCCTGTCTCAGAGATTTATAAGACACGAAAAGAGCAAGCTACGGTATTTCCGAGCTAGAAGTACCTGGAGAAATTAGCGGAATCCAGAGCGAAGTGTAACCCATTCTACAGTCATAACACAGACTTCGTCAGAAAACACAACAACCTGGAGTGTGTCGCGTGTCAAGGGAAGCCATTGACTGATAAATCATAAGCCCTGGAATGAATGACAATATATTCAAACTATATTACCAAACCAGCTGAGAATTCACAACCCGCATAAAACTATAGGATTTGGAAGCAACTATAGGAGATAGAAATACCTGTAATGGAAGAAGGGATACCCGTTTAGCCATCGGCACTGCACCTGTTGGGTGAGCGCTGGTTCAATCCTAGGGTAGGCCGAGGTCGCCTCCAGACCTCCCGACGAGGAAGCAGCAAATGAGCGGAATTCAGTTATGACCCCGAGGTCATTATCCCGCCCTAATGAATTCTCACCGTAGGATCGTGAATCGGATCAAGGGCACAGAGATCGCCAGGTGTAATCCGATGAGACAGGTTGAATGCCAACAACATCATCCACAGGAGAAATAATTTCCACATTTCTTATAATTCCAAAGTTGCAACTATGCGGAAAGTGCTAGAAACTCTTTAGCAAATTTGAAGCCGTGGCAGATATCATTTAAATGCCGGGTACATCGTTTTGGAATCCAATGCAAATTAAGTGATCACGAATAGCCGAATCGTAGTGTAGGTTATAAATACTACCGTAGAAACAATTAACATAACAACTTGCAGAACGCAAATACCATAAATTAGCCACGAACATTAACAGGATCATAAATAATAGGTGACAGATGTCATTCTCGGCGAATATTCATTGAATATGTGTATGGCATTGATATGGTAGAATGGATGGTAAACATTGACAA
>CM076578.1:1251871056-1251935741 GCA_034641835.2 Pinus albicaulis | reverse complement strand
ATATTTTTTTTTTTCTGTGTGGTAATTTTTTTTATTATTGTTTAACTTATGAATGTTACAATATATCTATGTTAAGAGGATGTTTTGAATATTTAATATTTATATATGTTAATTGTACAAGTATAAAATATTTTATATATATTTATATATATTAAAATAAAAATTAGATAAAATATGTAGTTTTGAGTTTTGTTTAAAAATATTTTGATTATAAAAATATTTTACATATAATTAGAGGATCTAGTTTAGATTTTTGTAAAGAATAGAGATTTTAAAGATAACATATATAAGTGTGGTTGTGATTTTAGTTAGTAAATTGTGGTTTTTAAATTGTTTATATTGATTAAAATTATTTAAATTTATTTAAATTTCAAAATAAATAGGAAGAAAATAACCACAATATATCAAGGTAACATAACAACATATAAGTATTTAAATATTTAAGATGTATATTATCGAATTTTTTTTGAACTGAAATTTTTTCATCTGAATTTTTATCGAATTGTATCGAATTCGAATCCAAATTTGAATTCAAACTTGGTAACTATGCTTTTTAGATTCCCACGAATTTATGTTGCAAGTATATTTTTGCAAATTATCTTTGTTTTTTCAATACAAATCTTTGAAATTTTACTGGAACGGAAATCCACGGTGTTTTAAAAATAATATAAATTAAAGACATTTTTTGGTTATTTAAATTTCCACTATTTTATGTTGCAAGAATTTTATGGTAATTCATTAATTATCAGATTATCAGTCAACTTTCAGTGGCAAAATATTGTAATAGTAGTTGTTAAAATAACATAAGAGTTTTCTTGTAAAATTCAAAACCATATGCCCAGAACGCCAACCAGCAACCAACCTCTCACTACTTCTTATCACCCCCTCGATGCATTTACCTGAGTCCATCAAAAAGGTTAAAGAAATGAAATCTGCAATTACGGCCGTGGAAGTAAGCGGAAAAATAGTGAGCAACTTGTGCGTGACGAAACCGGGGTGCCTAGGAGCTTCTATCAGGAAACCGGAATTAGCTTCTATCAAGAAACCGGAATTCAATTGAGGAAGTGTATATGCATATTACAACAGTTTCATCTGAAATCAACTTTTCAGGTTACTTAATCTTTTCTTTTCTTTTCTTAATAATGTGAGATATCTACATTGTAATGTTTATAATTTGTTCTGTAATGTAATGTGAAAAAAAAAAAAAAATTGAACAGAAAAAACTCTGGTAATATATTTATGTACCAGTTCAAAAATGTTCATTAACAGTTTTTACATTGATCAATGCTTTTTTGTCAATTCAAAATTCTAATTTAGTTGAAACCAGAGACAAAAGTGAACCCCATAAACCTAAAGAAGTTGTGAAAACAACCCCTTCCTAAAAACATTCCAAAAACTTCTAAGACGTAAACCATAAGAGGCCCGATCATAAAGAAAAACCAGAGATACATCTTTCCCATGCGAGGAAGTTGAAAATATAAATCCCTGCAGTGTCGATCCATTTTCCTAATCCCTTTTATCAGTGAGATTTAGCACCAATGTATCCACACAGCTGTAGCACTAGGAAATAACAGAAAACATTAGCAAAAACTCTAATGTATACCAAAATGACTAAAACTGCAGTAACTGATAGTACCTCCTTAGAGAAAATTAACAGTCCTAGTAGCACGCCTACCTCCCGAGTCATGTAACTCATAGTGCATGTGCCCAAAGTCACCCTGTAAGCCTTTCTTAGATAAAATGTCAGCCATACAGTTTTTCTCCCAATAAATATGTTTGAAGTGTATATCAGATAAAGCCTTGTGAAGCAATATGATCCTATCCAACCAAGACCCCATATTTCCGGGATTTAAGCCAGTACCTTTGTTAAGGTGCTCAATTAAAATGTTTGAGTCACCATAAACCCACAAACGCTCTACACCGAGTTGTGTGGCAAACCACAGTAATCCCCAGCAAGCCAGTACTTCTGCCCTCATATTAGTACCATTCCCGCCATGCCAGTAGATCTTATAGTGGCAGTAAGGCAAAATCCTGAGCCAAGCACCACACCCGCATTTGGAAAGTTGGGAGGCACCGTCAAAGAATCCAGCCGAATATTGAATCTCCACAGGCCGCAGTCTCTTTGATAAGTCCTCCGGGGGTTTCTACATCTTTCTTAGTCCGTCTCAAGAGGAGATGATAAAGCACACAGTCCTCTCCAGGCAGCGAACAGCCTCTTCAAAGATCCACTGATTCCGTGCTCTCCAAATATACCAATGAAACAATGCCAGAATGACCCAAAGTGAAGAGACGCGCAAATGCCACCAAAGGATAAAATTAGACGTGTTAGCCATAAAAGGAATTATGAGATTAAAAAACTTACCCAAAAGTTCCATCACCATCTGAGCATAATTACATTTGTAGAACAGGTGTACATTGTTCTCCTCATCATTCAAACAGAGTCTGCAATAACCAGGTCCGATCCAACCTTTTCTCTGTAAGGTATCCCACGTAAGATTGTTGTCCATCTTAATCGTCCATAACAAAATCCTCATCTTCAGCTGTACATTCTTTTTCCATATTCTTTTATAAATTCCAATCTCATCACGAAAATATGTAGTAAGAGTACGATGATTGTAAATATCACTTACAATGGGCATGCCATTTGTTGTCCTACCCTTCCAAATAAGGCATTCTCCTTCGATGTCCACTAACAATCCCTGGCATCTTAATGACTCATTAAACCTGTTCCATTTGACCCTCAAATGTGCTGGCAGAGACAGATCTTTGATCATCTTCCAAATCGGCCTCCCATTACCTATGTCCAAAATTATTTGTGCCAAGTAGAAGAGCCCTCTTCCATTTATATATTTAATGAGGTCCATACTGAGGTTATCATAATATAAATACCATTCATCCCTGCATGTTCGATAAGGATCTTCGAACCACCTCCGAAGTGCCAATTCAGGAATGTAGTGAAGCACGACCAACACTTCTTGAAACCATTCCATATAAATGACCCTCCCTTAAACATCTGCCAACCCAACACATAAATTTCCTCCATCCTCTCATTATTCAGATATTTAAACTTTAGTATTTCATTCCATATTCCTCGTGAATTTAGACCCCTCCAAATGGATTTCAAAATTAGGGCCCGACCGAAAATGTGCAAATTTTTAAGACTCCAACCGCCATGGTCCTTAGGTCTCATGATCAACTCCCATCTTGCCAAGTGAATTTTTCTTTTTTCCTTGCCCCCATTCCACAGAAAATTTAGCATAATACTTTTGATGCCTTTTAATATTTTGGATGGGATAACATATAAATGTGCCCAATAAACCATGATTTGTTGTATGACAACTTGTGCCAAAATGAGTCGGTGTCCTTTGGACAACCATTTTAATGTCCATCCCCGAATCCTCCTTTCAGCTTTCTCTATCAACCAATGCCAATCCTTAATTTCATAATTGTTGGGCTTCATGTGAAATCCCAGATATTTGAAACCCAAAACTAAAGGAGCATACCTGAAGTTAAAAATTGTACCAATCGAATCCACCAGCTCCATCTCTTCTTCTCCGTGGTAAATGCAAGATTTTCCGTAATTGGCCTCCATACCTGATGCTTTGCAAAATTTAGAAAAAATCCCATGAATGTCTTCCACGCCTCCTTGATGAGTAAACCAAATAAAAGTACGTCATCAACAAAGAAATTGTGGGAAATCTCTTTGCGATAAGTAATACCAATCCCCCTAATAATGCCTCTAGTGACATCCAAGTTTAATTTGGTACTCAGTGAATCCATAATAAGAATGAACAATAGAGGGGAAATGACACGGCCTTGACTTAACCCCCAACCAGGTTTGAAAAATCGTGTGGCCACACCATTGATAATGATGGCCAAGTATTACAAAAACAACCCATAATCTAGTTTACTAAGACCCTATCCAGACCAATCTTGTATAAAATCAACCTCAAAAAACCCCAATCAACCCTATCATAGGCTTTACTAAGATTAATTTTCATTACCAATGCCTTCAATTTCTGCGTGTGAATGGAATGTATAACTTCCTAAGTAGATGCTACTGCATCATGTATACTCTGGTCCTGTAAGAAACCTGCTTGTTCCAGTGAAATGAACCAGGATAACACTTTCTTGATCCTCTCAGGGACCAAATCCGCGTCGGGGTCTAAAAGTAATAAGTCTAGGTCATTGCCGACTGAATTCCTAGGTGAAAGGGGTTCGAAGTTAGTAGCAGGAAAATTATGATCAAGAGGGACAGGGACAGATACCTCAGACTCCCCTATAGTCAATGTACCATGGTTGCCAGTGCCCTGCAAACTCACTGATTCATCAGGCGAGAATGAGGGGGCTCTCGGGTCAAGTGAAAAAGAAGAAAGATGTGGGATTAATGGTAAGGGTTTACTAGAATCATCCATCCCATCCCCCACCACTTTAGTCAGAGATTCACCCCCTTGCTTTAAAAAACCATCCCCCGACACATCTTCATCACTCGCACCCCCGCCTAAATGACCACCCTTCATTTTCCCATCAGATTGCAAAATTGGAAAATGAGAAGTGCGAATTTGATACTTACCCGACTTCGAAGGCACCAGGGGTGAAGAAAGGGGTTGCTTCACTAAACGTTCTTTAGCCATCCGAAAACTTTTGGTCCCAATAGAGTCACCACCTACCTCCTGATGCCAGCAATTGCAGGACCTCATCAAATGTCCTAACGAATGACATAGGAAACATCTGAATGGGAAGTTCCAATAGTCAATATCCTGATGATAAACAACACCATGCCACTCCAAATCTATGTCCTCCGGAAGGCCACCCACAAAGGTGACTTATACTAATATCCACACAATTCTCTTGTCAAAAATACCCTTACACTTTGGGTCGACAAAGCGACAGATCCTGATATTGTCCCCAATCCTTTTCAGCACCGACTGCGTCCAGAACTGAACAGGTAAACCCGTAAGTTTTACCTCCCATTAACCCAAGGACACTGATAGATTTCCTGGACATCCTCTTCCTTCAAAAAATGGAAGCAAAACCACCCATGAGGTAGTTTGCTGGTCCACGGTTCATACCCGATTTTTTTCATCCACGCCTCCATCAACCAAAGGTGTAAATCAGTCTTACAATGACTTGGGAATTTCCACTTCCCAACGAGCGCCCTTGAGAGGAGGTTATCTACCCTATCCCAAGGAACGTCCGATCCGAAACTTAACAGTTTTCTATTCAAGGATGGCTTGAAGGGCTTCACCACCCTGCTATGTGAAGAATTTTTCAGAGCTCCATTAAACTTCTGCTTCGCGACCTCTTTCACAGACCTAGCAAGAACAGGTGTAGAAAGAGACATAGGGTTAGTATCAAAAGTAACATTTCGTGTATCTCAAGGAGAATGGCAGTTGTCTACCTGAAAGTCCCTCTCAGCCTTCTCCAAAGCAAGAACGAATTCCGCATCGTAGTATTCTATCTCGGGTTCGGCCTCGTGGACACCTGGCTCCATCGTCTCCTCACATCTTCCAGGACATTAAAATATGGCAGAAAGCGACGTCCCAAATGTATAAAGGTAGGAAAAATGAACAAAAAGCTGTCAGGGGAGAAAGTAAGGATCCCGTCTGGAAACAAGTCCTTAACCCCGCTGCAATAACGTCATATCAAAGAAGATCGTCCTTTTAACCACGTAGTCCACCTACCACCCAGCCCGGACCCGTCCCCGTACAACCAACCGCCAACGTCTCTTGCCGGAATATTTCTTTTTAAAATCCACTCCTGGGAAACTCCGATTGATACATGCTAGAAAAACCAGAGGATAAACAGTGGAAAACCTTGTAACCTTCTCTCATGCAACTGGCGGTCCTTAAGGTCCTTATGCTCTGGCGCAGCAGCAACAGATGCAATTTCCAAAATTCCATCACCTTTTCCACAACTAGATCTTCAAACTGCTCCAAGGTCTATAAATGATCACAAACTCAAAGCATCCTCCCCACACTACAGTCTGAGCCTCAAAGTCTGGAGAAAGATTTCTTCCCTTAAAGAGTAGCAACAAAATCTCCCTAAACCACCAGAACATTGATAAACTATCTAAGGACGAAAGATAAAGACCAACGAATGTTGAAAATCACCCTAGACAAATTATACTTCTTCTCGGGACCCCACTCCTTATGAACCCAGATTCAAAGACTCCAGTCCGCAGAAGCTTCTTCCATTACTCCCATGCCATTTAGGATCCTAAACATTTGAATTTTGGAATGCTTGAAAAAAAAAAAACATAACCAGTGTTTCTTTTCACCATCTCCACTCATTAGTGCATGCACCTAGTGCAGAACATACATGAGAGGAGCAGGATGACACTGAACCGGGAATTTCTTTGTCATCTAGTGATCATCATCATTGTAGCCTATTGTGATCCAACATACCATGCCTTGTCGAAGGATGTGTTGTTGTTGGGGATTTGGTGGCAGAGGCCCTTAAGGTTGGCCACAAACTCAATCCCCATTATTTTCCATAACCTGCTCAACTGCAAGTCGTGGCTTGTGCTTGCTGGGGGCCAAACTTTTTCATGGTTTTTGAGTTGATCTTGAGACATAAAATACAAATATCTAAGGTTTTCTAGTGTATTGAAAATATTGATTGATATTAACATAATAAAAATATCTACATATTACAAAATTTTATCTTAAACCATTTTTTTATATAATAATTATATAATTTTACTTTTCATATTATATATATAATAATTTTGTAAATAAAAATAATTGAATATTATATTAAATATTTTATTAAAATAGAAATTATGATTTTACTTTTTATTTTTAAATTTAGTATATCAAATATTTATATCTATATTTTAATTAATTTTAAATATTTTATTTCATATTTTTTTATCTAATAATTTCTTTTATATATATATATATATATATATATATATATATATATATATATATATATATATATATATATATATACATATATACTCATCATTATAGTTAGATACTTTTTGGTTACATATATATATATATATATATAGATTGCTTATTAATTATATATAGTTAATGAGCAACCACTATCCTAATCCTAATAATGTGATTAATTAGAAAGACATTTATCTATATATTTGTTTTATTATGTGTTTTTTTATATGTTTATTTAATTATATATATTTTTAACTTAGATATTGTTTTTTAAAATTATTAATAACTATAATTTAAAATAAAATTATAATTTAATAAATTTTTATGATATATTTTTTTATTTAATAATGTGAAATGTGTTTTTGATGGTATGTGTTTTTTATTAACCATTTGATTTATATGAGTGCACATTTAATTTATTTGGCTACACTAATAGATATTAAATTTCCCTATTAAGATATTAGATTAAAATATTTATAGATATTAAATTTTAAAGAACTATAAATTCATATATTGATTATTTTTCGTATTAGTATAGAAGAGATGTCCACATGTCCGGTGTTATGTAATTTTTTGACCAAATCAATTTACACAATAAAATAAAAGAAAAGAAAAAAATAATGATTATTATTAATTAATACATTTTGATCCATTAAATATTTAAATCTAGAAAAAGTTTGGAGCTCAACCGATTCTATTCCTCTCGATGCTTGGAACGTCTTGAACTAAGATGGATCTATGCAGATATAACTAATAATAATAATTAGTTTAAAATAATGTTATAAATTTTTTTTTTATTTAACAATGTTGAGATGACAAAAAAAAAACCCTCTGGTCTAGGCTCATCTAAGCCATCAAAATCACTAGAGGATTGCTCTTAGCTTGAGCCACACCATCCCTTTGCATGGTTGGATTTTTTCCCTCCTGGGCCACACTAGCCCTTAGCATGATTATTTTTTTTTGCACGGAGTTTTGAACCTATGACTTTTACATCACAAAGTGTAGAACACCTTGACACCCTCTGCCTTACCCCCTAGCTTGACCAACCATTTAATTTATTTAGATGCACTAAGATTTATAGATATTAAATTTTAGAGTATTATAAATGGAGTTGTCTTTAATGCGACTTTTTGGAGTTTCCTGTGGATTTTCTATAGGAATGAGAAGGAAAAATTTGAAGTGAAATTTTGATTTGTGTTATTTAAACTGATTTTTTGACTATATATATGGATGGCAGTTCAATTTTGCAGAGTTTACATATCAAACTTGTGATTTCAATGAATTCCTGCCGGATTTTAGACCAATCATATTGGAATTTTTTTTCAAAAAATTACATTAAAGACAACTCGATTATAAACTCATAATTGATATTTTTATAATTATTATTAATAATAATTTAAAATAAAATTATAATTTAATTAATTTTTATGCTTATTTATTTATTTATTTATTATTATTTTTAATTTAACAATGTGTGATGAGAAAATAATTTTGATGCTTATTGTATTTTAATATTTATTAGCATTGACCAACCATTATTATTGAGATTTGTTAATAAGTATTAAAATTTCTCATTAAAATATTGGTTAACTAGACTCATAGGTATTATTATTTTTTAAGAAACAAATAAAAAATTTATATTAATAATGACTGGATTATGGGTTAGAATCCTTACCTAGCATTATGAGATTTGATCATTGATATATTCTAAAATCCATACATTCAAAAAAACCATCATTGACATTGTCATTCATGGTTATACAGAGCACATTACACATTATATATATAGGCATGGCAGAAAGACCCGATGTTCAAACAAAATTTGTAGAAAAACATAAAACAATATTAGGATTTGTGAGAACCACATAGAAACTTCCAATGAAGAAGACCATCAACTAGGTTCATTGCAAGATTAATCTGACGACGAGATTGTTTCTGTTAGAAATTAATGGAGAAAGTTCAGTTAGGATAGGATTGAGATTCTAATTCTAGATCTCAGATCCTAATATTCAGGGAGTGGTTCAAACCACCCGATTGTGAGAAAGCATATATGTACTAGGTTGTTCTCTTGATTCATTGTATCAGATTGTGTGAGTGTGTTTGTACACTCTCCAAGTTCTCACCTGGAGAGCGATTTCATTAATTTTATCATGGTATCGGAGCTTTAGGTATATTGAGCTGCCTGTAAGCCAAGCGGCTTGGAGTGGAGTCTCTGTGGCACTATTAAGCTGACGGTGTGGCTGCTATGTCATTTAGAGACTAGATATCGCCTAAGATATTCTGTGTCACTGTGTGAGGGAGACAAAGGATATCTGTGTGTAATGAGTCAATATGTCGCGTGAAGAATCTTACTGAGATGGGTGCTCTACTGTTTGCGCAGAGGAGGCGACTGCAGATTCTGAATCGTAGTTGGGTTTCACATTTGGGCTCGAATTTTATGCGGCATTGAGATCGGTGTGTTGCGCTACTACTTCCCAGCAGGGACAAGACGGGCCCTCTTCTATGAAGGTCGTTCGACCTGCGTTCTAAGCTGCATCAACAATCGTCCAGTGCAGAGAACCGTGGGCCGTTGAAAAAGGCCACAAGTCTGTTGGAGCTGAGGCCGAAAAGCCTGCGTACCGTCGAGAGCCTATTGTGGCATCGTTGCTACTACTGCGAGTGACTGGAATAGCTGCCCCGTTGAAGAGCCATTGTTGATATGGTTTCTTCTCTTTGCTGGTGATGAGCCATCGACTTGAGCTGTTGTTTCCAAATCAAAGAGCCCAGGCGGTGGGATATTCCAAGCTGTAGGCTTCGGTAGTAGACGTAGGTGGAGGAGCAGATGTTTGAGTGTTCGTTGTTGCATTGAATGTGTGGAACTCGTAGGAGGTGGATGCTGAGCCTGCGTGGGGGCCGAGCTTGCATTCATGAGCCGTTTTCTGATTGCGTTTAGGACAAACTGGTGGTCAAATACCTACAGCGGAAGTGTTCCTCAGATGCTTCAGTGCCACCAGAGATTGCTGACTACATATGATTGGAAGTCGAGGGGCCAGTCACACATGTTTACGCACTCTAAATCCAATTGAACGAAATACAATATGCTACGATATTTGCAAGAGAGGTCAAAACAATGCACATATCATAATCCAAATAACTATTATTGGAGGGATTGATTGTATTCGATGAAATCAATAGGAACCAGAATTTCACAGGTGTTGAAATCAGTGGTAGCATTTGTGGTAGAATTGTTGATGTGTGGGGAAGAGAGCAGCTCGACGTGCTGCGTTCTGCAGGCCAATCTTCCCAATGACAGTTAGAATCTGTCAGGCGATGATATGTGGATCAGATCAGTGCTGACTGTGTTCTTTGATCGGTTCAAGTGCTTCAACAAACTCAAAGTTATCGTTTGAGGAAACATATCTTTCACATCAACCTCAAACTTCAGCATGCTGGCCACATTTCTTTTTTCTTTTTTCTGTGTGTTTGTGAGATATTTTTGGAGAAATCACCGCCATATCTGCTACTGTAGAGTCGGTGCTCATATCCAGCACGCCATTGGAAGACCAAAAGATAGCTACAAGTCAAAATGAAATAAAGGCTTCCTTATTCTCTTTAGTATGAGGCACACCAATAGTACGGAAAGCAAATTATTTTCCAGCGTTTATGGTTCAAGCGTATCTCTGCATTATTTGAACATGTGTTCAATAATACAACGACGGAAGAGCATGCAATCTCCTCGCATGATGGCTGCTTTGCACATTCAGATAAAGTCGAAAAGCAAGTTTCATGTGAAGATAAAGGTTTAATTTTTATTATTTCTTTTCAGAAACATGTGTCATATGAGAATTTGTTAACTACATTAGACATTGATAGCATTGTCAATTTGTTGAGAGGTCATCTGTTGCTCGTAGCAAGAGCTGAGGGCACTAAGCCCTGTGTGGCATATAAGCCATAGTCTACAAGGTTCTACTATTGAAGAGATTCCAAAGGGAGGATTCCCGCTTGCGTGGTAACGAGGTTGTTGGAGCTCGTTAGAGGACCGAGTGGAGTCGAAATCTGGAAGCAAGACAAAACTAGATAAGCTGGACCTTTTAACAATATGTCTATATTTTTAGATATTTTTGATTCTGATGATGATGATGATGATATTCTCATGTTGGCATTTGGAGGCATTAGCATGAGTAGTATTTTTAAGTATGGAATTTTTTCAGAAAAACAATGTGGTTCTGTTGATGACCACGAGAAACAAGAGGCACAATCTGTTGTGCAAGATCCTGATATTAAAGAGTCGCGAGTTGATCTTCAGGAAGGATGTAAATAGGAACAAAGTGTTGAAGATCAATTCAACGAGCCACATGAAGCTGATGGCGAAGACGTGGCAGAAGAAGACAGAGATGGAGAGAATTTAAAATGTGATAAACTCATCAATATTTATTTGTGTGCGGATGGAAACATTGCTGAAATTTACACGCGTGACACCAGAAATAGTGAGAGAAAACAGTTTCCTATTAAGCCTGTCATAATTTTCAAAATGGCGAGGATAAGCATTCAAGCCTTCCATCACCGGGGAAGAAATGAGGCGAAGATACATCACTATCTCATGACAAAGAAAGTGAAGATGAAGCCTCATCCACGAATGAACAAATATGGTCTCACAAGCATAAAGACCAAGATGAAAACTCTGTTACCAAGTTTTTATGTCTTTCTACCATTGTAAGCCTAGCTGAGACTAGACCAGCAGGCATATGTTATCATATGTTATTGTTATATACCCTTTCTCCATTAAGGGGGAGTGTTAGAAATTAATGGAGAAAGTTCAATAGGATATGATTGAGATTCTAATTCTAGATCTCAGATCCTAATATTCAGGTAGTGGTTCAAACCACCCAATTGTGAGAAAGCCTATATGTACTAGGTTGTTCTCTTGATTCATTGTATCAGATTGTGTGAGTGTGTTTGTACACTCTCCAGGTTCTCACCTGGAGAGCGATTTCATTAATTTTATCAGTTTCTGCACAGAAGCCACGCTGGGGCCATTTCTAGAAGAACTAAGTTGAAAACTTATAGAGATGATATTTTCCAATGTCGATACTTAAGCAGGAAAATATTTCCTCACGTAACTCATTCAGAGAAATTGAAAATACTCATGTAGCTTTTCCGCCATGGCGTTCTGACTTTTCGTAGCTTCCAACAAGGCTTTGGTCGCATCTATAATCTTTGTAGGCTCAACCATATCTAAGAAAGTCCACGTAGAGAAATTAGAAGATACACCAACCAAATTGAACCAGTCTCCAGAAAGGTATAATATTCCATAAAAGTCCATGATAGTTCTAGGAACCATTATATAATTCATACATGATTAATTTGACGAGATGGACACGAGAAAATAATCCATAGCCAAACCAAAACCTTCAGAAGGATAGTGAGAAGACTGTTGATGGGCGATGCAGGGCGACGATAATAACTTCATCTCTAGGAAGCCACCAACTCCTACCAAAGGAAAATTAAATGCAAGTACTTTCTCAAATAAAATAAATTTATGAGAGACTTCCACTTGTTGCAATGGATGTGCCACCGAGGGAGTAATTTGAATTTTAGTGGCCAAAGAATGTAAAACATCCAAACCACTGGGCCCATCAATCTCAATATACTCACTGAGAACTGACCAAAGTGCGATGTAGGAAACCCAGATCCAAGGAGAAATAAATTTCTGATTAATGGGCACATATTTTTCTATTCCCTCATTTATCTCTATATCACCTTCGCCTAGGGAGGATACATTTTTTTTAGCTAATATGTCACCATAATGAAATCCTTTGGAGAATTGGAGTTATTTGAGCACGTCATTTTTTTGCCTTAATAACTTGTCTGATAACCAGCAATGAATCACTACATACCAATAAATAGAGAATTGAGAATTTTATTTGTGATAGTGAATTCCAGGCCTTGAGAATTTTATTTGTGATAGTGAATTCCAGGCCTTTCCATAAGGTGAGGAACACAATCTAATTTTCGTAGCAATACCAAGGCCCCAAGTAAATTGAAACATAATTTCTTAATGAAGACTAAATAAGGCATTTCTCTCACTTTCCTCTAATATTTTTTAAAATAAAGTTATTTAATTATTTATGAAAATTTAATTTAGATTTTTAGTTTGTGTATTATTAAAATTGAAATATATAATTATTAGTAAAAATTTAATTTTTCATTATTTAAATTGTATTTTTTATATATAAAAAAATTAATTTATAAACCAATCTGATTTCAAATTAACCATTTAATTTTATAAGTAAATAAAGAAATAAAACATTTATATATTTAAATATCCCTCTAAATGGCACTCATGAGTATTAATATATTATTTTTATTTATTTTGATTGTATTAAACTTAAATATCCCTTGTAGATGGCACTTATAAGTATTAATAGACTATTTATATTTACCTTATAAAACATTACTAATTGAAAACCACTATCATCTTGTCAATTTGTGAGCCATCTATCTTATATGTTAGACCATTAGAAAATTTTCTATCGTCGGATAATTATAACTAACGAACTGATTTGGAAAAAGTTCATATGTAATTCCTGCATCGTTTTCTTCATCTTCGGCCCATTTTCCTTTTCACCCAAGAGCACGTAGAACATAGATCCAGAGAGAGCAAACCAAAACAGGCTTGTTAGATAAAAGACCTAGGTTGCTCAAATTGGTAATGCGTAATTCCAGTGCATACTGGCAGATAGACATGGAATTTCTTCTTTAACTTGAAACACTTTGGAATATTTCTTTGTTTAGAGAGTAAAGCCTTCCATATGATCGTCTCCAATACACCGTTCTAGGTACTTGGCAGTTTTATGGAATCTTGTGTACAACATCGACATAAGTTTGATAATTTCAGTTCGGTATTGTCGAGAAGACATCAATTAAGAAAAGAGCGCTTGGTGAACAACCTTTATTAGTTGTACCTACAGCTTGAGGGAAAGGGTCATAAGTTAGAGGAAAGACTTCTAGATCAAAGCCGGAGAATGCTCCTGTTGATTGAATACCGATGCCTTCCTGTTGAGTAGCAGACTAGTCAACACGACGAGCATTGGATTTTAGCTGGTGGAGAATTTATGTAGGGTCCTTAATGATGCCACAGAACTAAAGACTATTGCCTTCAACACGTTCAGAAGGGAAGCTAAGGTTGTGTTTTCTTGTAAACAAAAAGCAAAGGATTCGGGACACAGATTATGGTTGCAATATACGACACATTCGACTATACTGTTGGTTGTAACGTTTATCCTTTTGTTTACTTGTCTTTCTATTATCTAAACTCGTTTTCATGAGCAGCATTGGCTTTTTCTCTTTTTATATTTGTCAATGCTCTTGGCTCACTGCCATGGAACTATGTTATCTCTTTCTTCTTGAACATTGGTGACCAATTTTTAATATTTATTAGTTTATGAGTTAGATTTATAGGTGTGAAAATTTTTGGATTGTGGAAATAATTGTAATATTCTGTTGGTGACCAATTTTTAATATTTATTAGTCTATGAGTTAGGATTCGGGACACATAGATGATGGTTGCAATATACTATACTGTTGGTTATAACGTTTTCAACGTTTTTCCTTCTGTTTACTTGTCTTTCTTTTATCTAAACTCATTTTCATGAGCAACATTGGCTTTTTCTCTTCTTATATTTGTCAAAGCTCTTGGTTCACTGCCATGGAACTATGTTATCTCTTTCTTCTTGAAACTTGGTGACCAATTTTTAATATTTATTAGTCTATGAGTTTGATTGATTAGAGTGAAAATTTCTGGACTGTGGAAATAATTGTAATATTTTATTGGTGACCAGTTTTTAATATTGATAGTCTATGAGTTTGATTCATCGATGTGAAAATTTCTGGTTTTGATTGGCCTCAGGTGACTCTTTTACCTAATTAAATTCAACTTTATTTTTTTGTTTCGACCCCTTAACCACTGGATTTCAGCTTTTTTCTTTTGTTTCGACCCTTTAACCATTATGGAAATAATATTCTGTTGGTGCCCAGTTTTTAATATTTATTAGTTTATGAGTTTGATTCATCGGTGTGAAAATGTCTAGTTTTGATTGGCCATAAAAATTTCTAGTTTTGATTGGCCTTAGGTGATTCTTTTGCCTAATTAACTTCAGCTTTCTTTTCTTCTTTTTTTCGACCCCTTAACCACTGGATTTTAGCTTTCATATTTTGTTTTGACCCTTTAACCACTGGATTTAATTAGACCGGCCACTTATTTTTCTTTTGTGAGTATTTACATGTAGCTCTGCGTGTTTTTAGAGTAGATTTGAGGTATCTAAGAACATATTGGCATAGGAATAGAGGGAGATTGATACAACCAAATGTTGTTTTTTATTTTTAGTTTTTTGTCTCATTAATTTCTAACTTATAAACTGATGTACAATTTCATTTTAATTTTTGATCTTTAGGCATCTAGAGACATATTCCATCTAATTTATAGCATCTTCTATATTTCATATGATATTAGTTATTTATTCCACCTTTGAAAAAACATATGGAAAAAAACTAATTAGAATTAAGCAATTAAAAATTGAAAACTTGATTTATTTAAAAAAATAATTATAAATTTGAATTAGACATGTGCATTTCTTTTTCTGGGAGATCTTGTTGTTGCCCTTTGCATTTCAGACAAAAACCATCCATAATTGATTACAATTCAATGCAGACGCTATCTCATTTATGGATTAATAGTTAAGAAAAAACTAAAACTAATAGTTAGAGTTGCTTCTCCTTGAACGATTTCTTGATGGAGATCCATGGAGTACCATTGCTACATTCACAATAACCATATTTAGAATGGATCTTTATCAAACCATTTTTAGACAAGGGAGATCCATGGATAACTATTACTTTGTTCACAATAACCATATTGAGAATCGATCTATATCCTGAGTGATACTATTTTGGGTGATAGGTATTTGCGAATTAATTCTTATATATGTTTTTTTTTTTCTCATGTTGAAGTATATTTTTATTATCAATATATTTTTTTAATGTTATTTAATAATTTTATATATATATATATATATATATATATATATATATATAACATCTATCATGTCATTCATTGGAATTGAATGTGATCCAAATGAAAAATGGCATCCACCCATGGTGTTTATCCACCCATATTATTCATCCACCCATAGAATTTACTCATGGTATTGTAAATGGCATCAATGCATGGTATTTATTCCCCTATGGTATTGCAAGTGGCATCTATCCATGATATTCATTCACCCATGGTATGTATCCACCCATGGTATTCATCTACACATGGAATTTACCCATGGTATTGTAAGTGGTATCTACCCATGGTATTGATCCATGGTATTCACTTATTGTATCTACCCATAGTATTGTAACTCAAAAAAAGGCTATAAATAACAAGCTTCACTTTGTAAAAGGACATATTTTCCACCACAATGTAGCTTTTACAGTTATTCTTTGTTTTAATAAAACAAGTTTCTTTGTGGTTTTATTTACAGTGTTCTATTTTTTCTGGCATTCTAATTTTGCAGATCTTGCTAGATCCATTTCAAAGTTTTAGATCTTGGGGGCCTTCCCCCAAGATCCAATGGGAATGAGAAGGGTGGTAATTTTGTGTCCTTTTAGCACACCCCAATTACTAGATATTAGTACACCCCAATTACTAGATATTACTTATAGAGAATATTTATAAAATAGTATTAAAAAACCAATAAAACAATAGAGGGTATATTTATCTCTTTGTTAATCTACATTTTTCACTTTTTTATTAAAACTTGAACTTTCAAATTTCTCCCAACAATTGTAGTTGCGAAAAAGACCCACATGAGAAGATATGAAGAGATTGACATTTAGTCACTTTTCTCTTTTTTATCTAGAAATCCCTTTACTTGTTCCTTTAATTTTAATAGCTCATAAAGCACATGAAAAAAGACGCTTATTTCAATTAGTTGAATAAAGTCTTTCTGAAGGGCATCGTGGAGAGGAATCTCTTATTTAAAATATCACGAAAAGAAGTTTCTTTGAAAACCAAAATGTACTATCACCAAGGAAGAAAGTTCTTACATTTAAAAGTTGGCATCATTCTTCTCATTAGCATATTTGATTGTTACTCTTTGTTAGATGAGAAAATAAATGATTTCCCCAAAATTGCATAAATTTTTAACTTCTTGTATTTATCTTATTCTTTCCTATGCTATATCCTTACGAAATTGACTTTACAACATGTGATGCAATTGCTAGTTATTTTGATTACATCATATGAGTCACAATTATGTCTTGATCATTAATTATTATATACTCGTCATATTAAAAATAAATTTATTTTAGTTATTATTATTATTTAGGATTAAAATTAGAATTTCAAAATAAAATAATTTGGCACATTGAAAATTTTTAATCATTCCATTATCTATTTTTTGAATTTAATTAAATAGTCGATGGTAAACCACTCTATGAAATATAACGCCGCAAAATTCATTTGTCAATCAATCAAGACGAAATGATTCTGTTGGAATTCTACAACGGTTTTGTTGGAATAATACAACGACAGATAAAACAAAAAGGAGAAAAAACACCATTGTTCTATCCCTCTCTTGGAGCAAATTTAGGGTAGAAATTATTAGCAGTGTATGTAAGAAAACGTAACCTCTTATGTTTGACTTTTCACTAACGGAGCTTTGTACATTACATTTAGTTAATTTATGATAGTTTTCTGTAATGTTTCTGTTTGTTAAAAGCTTACACTGCTTTATGTTTGGCTATTCTATTTTGAATTTAATTGAAAAAATTAGAAATATTTTAAAATTTGATGGAATTACTTGTTTATTTCGGATCCATAATAATTTGTAAATATAGTTGTTTTATATATTTGTTTTAAAAGAAATATTAGAGTTGTATGTGTAGTTGCATTGCTACATGAAGGGTATTTTAAGACATTTTTTTTACGACAATAAGATAAAAACAATTTAAGACAAATATATTTTAAGACAATTTTATATTTAAGACAAAATTCGTTTATATTTAAGACAAAAACAACTTAAGACAAAAATATTTTAAGACAAAACTTTATATTAAGACAATGGCCACTTAAGACAATGGAAATTGAGACGAAATTCATTCAAGACAATTAAAAATTAAGACAAAACCATATCAATTGAAGACAATATTATCTAACATGACTTGCAAAATTGACTCTGATAGTGCACCCTAAGTCTGTCAGCGTGCATGCTACTACTGTCTCACACCTATGCCGACGTTTCTATTTCACTTATCATTCACATTATCTTATATAAAGAGAAAATTTTTTTGGGCTCTTCATTTTGGTGGGGTATCTGACTCTAAAGAATGCGACAACTTTTCCTCGCAAGATTTCTCAGACATTAATCCCTCTTATGTCCCTTCGATCTCTATTGATACGATTAGATACAACTTGTATGTCGTCGCATTCGACACTACTAAACTAATGGGGCTTTTAAGACAAAAGAAATATTTTTTTCTTAAAATTTTCAATACGAGGCGCTAGTAAAAAAGGAAAAAGTAAAGGATTAGGGGTTTGTCTTTATGTTGTTGATGGGTTCTTCAGGAAGCAGAGCGATGGAGGCCAAAAAACAACCGATGGGATTGAGGGCAATGGAGGCCAACAATAGAGGTGCTTGGTGAGAGGAGCTACGAAGGAACTTTCACTGAACATGGATAGGAAGTAACATAGTTGGAGTACTTTTTGAGGTCTCCATCAATTTTGTTTTAATTTGTGTTTTTTGACTGTTTCAATTATTTTTAACACTACTTATATTTGTTGGTTGCTGCTATCAGTACGTTGTAACTGTGTTGAAACTTCTGACGGTCATCGACGACATGGATTAGATTCACTTAACGGATGGTGGAGTCAAATTACAGAATATATGCTAGGAGAAAATATGCCTACTTTAAAATATCTACAACAACTTTTGCGAGAAGCATACACCGATGACAAAAGATAAGATTGTGGAAGAATTAGTCACAAAATTCACAAGGGCGGTAATTTTGGTTGTAAGTGTGGAGGTAGATGGATTAAATGTAGCATTTTCTGGTGCAATTACTAGGGTTGTTTGGACGTGCAATGCATATAAGCATAATTATTTGAGCTAGATTCAATTTTTATCCTGATTCTGAATGATATCAGGGATCTCTACTAGTTATTTTGTTTCAAGGTACACTAATAACAATTTATTTTCCACTCTAGTTGTTGGTATACTTGGTGGTCTATCTGAGATGCACTAGCTGGTTGTTTACATTGTCTTTCTTCTAAACCTTTTCTCTTGTGGATCTTCGTGCCCCTTCTCTATTTTGGGAGTGATCAATCAAGGGATTTTCGAGGATCTTAGCGACTATATGTTGTTCTTCTCTATGGTCTATCTGAGACACACTGGCTGGTTGTTTTACATGGTATTTCTTCTTAACCTTTGCTCCTATGCATCTTCCTACTCCTCTCTGGGTTGGGATTGGTCGATAGGAGGATTTCCGAGGATCTATACTGCTATGTAGGTGCATTAATTTTTATTGGTGGAGTTAGTAACATATTTCAATTTTGAATTCGATCACAAAGCAGTCCCTTGGGGTCATTAATTGGTCTAGGGGGATATTTATTTTCCAAGTTGGTCATTGATTATATGAGGGACCATCCATTAATGGTTTGTGTCGTCATTGAAGATATTTGTCGATTGTGTGCTTAATTAGATTTTATGAAGGAAATTGGTCGATGGTGATTGGCTAGTCTATTTTATTTGAAGGGGTTTCCTAGTGGATTAAGCTGGTCAAAACCTACATCGGGTGGTGTCAATAATTGATAAGTGACATTAATCTACCTTGTCTACATATTTTATCAAGATTTTTTCAAACACTACTACATAAGGTATTTTTTAGTAATGATCTCTACTTTGGTGCACATATA
Organism: Pinus albicaulis; assembly: GCA_034641835.2. NCBI lineage: Eukaryota > Viridiplantae > Streptophyta > Pinopsida > Pinales > Pinaceae > Pinus > Pinus albicaulis. The sequence goes on along the minus strand of CM076578.1, from coordinate 1,251,915,899 downwards.
GGCAGGATTGCAGAGTGTTGGTGGTGTCCGTTGTACAATTTGCCTTTACATTTATCAGTAATGTCACTTGATACTGAAGGAAACTAGGGTGGTGATGTTCCATTACTTGATGTGTTGGTACATGTGACTATTGAGGCAGAGAGTCGTGGTTACCCCAAGTCAGGAGTCTCTCCATTTGGGACATATCTTATACATGCAACTATACACGTGGATTCAAATGTTTCAGTATCCCCATTGGTTATTGAACCCCAATGTGGTAATCCACAGAAATTGTTTTTCCATCATTCGTGGAAAGAGAAGGAAGTTAAGGTTGATCTGGAATATCAAAAACTCGTATTTGATTATGATGTTTTTTAGGACCGGGTGGTAGGATTACAACAACGAGATTTGGTGGGTAAGTGGTTTTATCTGCGAATGGATGGCTCTTAGATGGTGTCGTGGGTTAAAGAAAATTGGTACCCTATTCTTAAGTACTCTCCTCTTTTCAACATTTTATACAATCAATGGTTATGCTTCCACTTTATTAATGATGGAAATGCTGCAAAGGTTTTGGGATCATATTGGGTTCATGGTTGTGGTTTCCTCTATTTAAATCACTAACATGTGGAATTTGATCCATACCTGGAATTGCCACGAAATAAATTGGTTTCAAGATAAACTCCATGGTTTACCCCTCGTATTGTGGTCATGTGAATCACTAATGATGATCGAAAATTCCATTGGTAAATTTTCTTTCCTGGTGGAAGCAAGCCTGTTACAGAGAGATAAACATATCACATGGATTTTGGTGGAGTTGGACTTTGTTTTTGGCCTTCATGCAGAGGTGGAGCTCAATTAGGGTGGCTTCTCTACTAGGCAACAAATTGACTATTGGGTAATTCCCTTTCCTTGCCTAGGTTGCCATAATGTTGGAAATTTTATTAACGAGTGCCCACATAGATTTGGAAATTAACGAAATGGAATATCATAGACTGTTTGTAATGGGCGTCATCCATTGATATTTATACACTCTCCGACATATGAGGAGATTGGTTAGCACTCTCTCTCGGGTAAGCTTAAAATCACACCACCTGTTAGTCATCAGTAATTTTTGTTGATTCTGAAGATGACTAATTAATGGTCCTAGATTTCTAAAAACAAAATTTGTGAAATATTGTGAGTTTTAGAAATCTCAATTCCTTCATTATCCTAAGTTAAACTATTTTCACTATCTTTTCCCTCTCTGCCCTCTAATTTTCACCTCACTGCTCCAAAAAGGACTTCATTGTTGGGCCTAATAACCTCATTTCACTGCCTTACCTTCACTCTCATTCATTTCCTTTTTTATTTAAAAAACCATTTCTTTCTTTCCTAAAAACCTTCCTAAAGAGAGCCTTGTTCATAATTTTTCCTTTGAAGAAATTAAACAATGTAAAAGCCCCATTTTACATTGTTTAAAGCCAAGTTTTAGCCTATCGGGTGTTTTAAATTTTATGTAAAAACTCTGTTTTTATATTAAAAACTTGCCCTTGTATAAAACATGCCTAAGCCCCCTTTCCTTTTAGCCCCAACCCCTTTGCACCCATAAGACCCCCACCTCTACCTATCTATAAACCCTTCCCCTATGCAAATATACGCCTCCGCCTTTTCCATTTCATAAACCCCCGTATACCTTATAATAGGCCCCCCTTAAACCTTTGAATTGTTAAATGGGCCCCGCCTTCCACTCTACCCAGCACCTCTCCCAAAACCTCATGAATTAACGTGTTTTGATTAATTTATTAAAACTTCGGGCCCCATCCTCCATTTAACCCGGCCATCCAACCGAGCCTCACCACCTGTCCTCCACTTCTGCTGACCTGATCAATTGTTCACTGCCTCCCAGATGCGCGTCAACCATTGATCTCCCATCCTGAGATCCAACGACTAGCATGGCATATCGCAAATAAAGTTGCAATGGGGTTAGTGTTTCATAACCCACATGAAATAGGTGGTTTTGCCCCGCCACGTGTCTCCTCCTGAGGCATATCGCGCACCTCCCACCAAAAACCACTTACCGCCCATTCCTCACGCGATAAACTGCTCCTAGTTTTCAAAAACCGCATACCTTCCGCGCCATTTTTCAAACTCCCCCCCCCCCAACATTCAAATTTCTCCTGGTTCCACCTTTGGAACCTTGCCTCCTACGCCATCTCCTCCTCTGCAAACACCCTCCGACAATCCAAAACCCCGAAAAACGGAGTGAAACCCTCCCCGTAGGTTTTAACTAACTATTTATGTTTTTATGGAGGTTTTTATGGTGGAAGTATATGAAGCATGTTTTACAGGGCCAAATTAAATCAAATGAACCTCTGGATGACGATCCAGAAGCTTAAATCAGGACAGTGATGGCCAGAGAACTTATACCAGTGTTTTCCATCAATGAAACATGATCATCGATGGATCAAAACCCTCCTACCATGAAGAAGAGAATTCACTGCACACAGAAGACAAATGTAGTTAAAGGAAACAATGAAGAGAAGGAGTTTGAAAGAATAAAGGGCTAATCACCAATCAAAAGTCAAAGTAGAATATTAGCTAGTTAACAGAGATTAAAGTATAACACAAAAATATCAAATAAACAGACATAGATCAAATAGATTAAAGAAAAACATGATGAAAACAAACAGTCAGGGCATAAAGACAGAGTTTAAAGGCCTAATACAAAGTTTAAAGATAAGACAGAGGTAGATTAATCCCAGAAATGCATTCGAATGACTAAGCCTATGGTAGTTACTCTTTCCAGAGATATTTTTCCACCTAGTGCTTTGTTTCCTTCAATAAAGCATTAAGCAATTATTGAACCAAGTCATAGATATTTTCTATCTGCCAGGCAGTTATTGTAAAGTCATGAATAGGCCTTAAAAGTCAAACATTTCATCTATAAACCCTCGGAAGTTAAGATAAGAGTTATTATTCAGATAATTATCTTCATATATTCCTACCTTGAGCCTTGCATGGCCTTCAAGACAGAGAATTCATTAACTCTGTAATAAATGACACCCAAACACTAAGACTTAGCTTCACCTCCTCATTTGCAGATAAATACTCCATTCGAGCTCATTATCTTGTTGGCATTTGATGACTCTCTGAAGTAATACATAGTCTTTGGAAGTTGAATAAATTGATGTCTTGGAGCTTTTGAATGCCTTGATCTATTTGTTGATGGAGGAAGGCCTACTTGCAGGATCCCTGAGCTTGGTTGATGGTGAAGTATTTATGTTCTGTTATTGTTATTTCCTGTTTCATTATGTTTCCATCTTTCTATATTGCAGTAGAACAAAGGATTTAGACTAAGAGATGTTTCTGAAGGCACCTTAATTATGTTTGTTCTTCACTGCCTTAATGTTTTCTTCTGCTAGGACATTTTAGAGAATTCTTAATTGCTGTCTAGACCCCCTAAGCTTGTTTATTTCATGAATAGTTTAATATAGTCGGTATCGAGAATGATTTATAGCTAGCCCTTCTTATTTGATGTCACTAAAACACTATTTCTGAAGTCTCTCTCTAAAGTACCATTAGTTAAGTCTTCCAAAGAGGTTTTGTTTCGATCATACCCTTTGTACTTGCTTAAATAATTGTTTTGGAGATCTTCATAGCTATAATAAAAGATGTTTAGGCATTCCCTCTTCTCTCATTACAGTTATATGTGTGTCTTGGATGTTTTCTATCCTTGAAAGTGAAATCACTAGAAGTTAAATGAGTTTCTCACCTTCTATATTTCATTGGAATGTTTGTCTTGAATAATCATCTACTTTAGTTGAATCAAAGAATTCATGGTTTGCCCTGTCTGTTGATTGCCTCTTTATACTTATGATATTTAAGTCCCTTTTGTTATAGGCACATGATAAAGGATTCTTAACTGCCCTTTGTCCTACTTCTATTCTCACAATTGATGTCCATCTCATTGCCCTTAAAGACCTTGAAGATCCATTGACAAAGTTAGATTTTCCCTGTGATTCTCCCCGATCTATTGATGAACCTTTCATGACTTTTATAGACTCCATTGCCCAATGATTTGAATATTTCCTCATTTTATCTATTCTACCTGATCATCATACCCAATCAAAACAATCAAACAAACCCCATACTTAATAACTAGCCTAAAATCAACCATCTAAAGAAAACAAGTTCACATCCTTTGCATACAATAGAGAGAGCCCTCTCTGAGTCCAGGAAGGCTAGGTCCTAGGACTCCAAAGACTGGTTTCATGTTACCATGTGCATTTGGTCTACCAATCTGCTAAATCACAGGACCCTAACATTCTGGCGATCATGGTGGGACCTTTTGAGTACATAGTTGCCTGAATACTTCTTAGCACTCATATAACCCCCAGTTAAGCTTAGGAAATCAATTGATAGCCAAAGAGTAGAATCTAGTTGTTTGACCATCCTAGAAAAGTGATGACTAAGCTGTAGGACACTCATTTAGACCTTAGGGCTACATAAAAGAACTCATAAAACCCCAAAAAATATCCCTAGATTGCTTTTTTGTCAGTTATTGGTGGTGGACCATACACACATATCCTCAAAAAAATTAAAAACATCCATGTGGTGACTCCACTAGCCTCCAGTAGGCCTATTACTTCATTATTCCTCATTAGACTTCCTTAGGATTGTGTTAATACAACCCTAAGAAGTTTACAAGCTTAGTCCCATACTGTGTAAGTTTACTAAGCACTAAGAGAGGTCAGCCCTTCTGAAAAACAATCCTAAACTTTCAGCCTCTCTAAAATTTGAGTTTGAAATATGACTTCACAAAGGATCAATACCAGATCTCATCCAAACCCAAATCCTCCTACTATAATTGATGACCCAGAAAAGATTTTGTGGCAAACTTATAGAGCTGGAAATTTAACTACTGTTAGGACTATTCAAAGAGAAAGATCTGTCCTTGAACAACTTACAATCTTAAAAGATCCTCAGTTTGACTTGCACCATTCAAAGAACCTATTTAGAACCAAGTCATATATTCATATTGACCAGAATGACTTTGAGCCCATAGATTTGCAGCAAATTTCTAGTAGAGAAGCCTCTCCTTCTACTCCTCCTAATTTTCAACTTCTCCATCAGTTTAGCTCCTTCCATAACAAATATGCTCAAAATCAGTTTTCCGGTCCAAGTAATTCCAGCATACCCATCCACACATCCACTGTTCAAAACACTCCATTTCATCCCACATTCCCTCTCACAAATCATCCTCTTGTAAATCCTCCATTAGCTCCCATCATGGAAGCTTGGTATGCCCCCTTGGTATTACCCCAACCTCTGGTTCCTTTTTTAAATGATTACCAATCTAAGATCCCTCATTTCATAGGATCAGAATCTATCACTACCCAACAACATGTAGACAAAATGAATGATGGTTTTGATTATATGGAATTAGAAGAAGAAACCATCAAAATGAGGATATTTGCACAAAGCTTAGGAGGAGAAGCCAAAAAATGGTTTAAAACCTTAACTCTCAACAGCATCAATGATCTCCCATTCCTTTACCAAAATTTCATAAACAAGTGGGAAATCAAGAAAAACCCCCTCCAAATTCTTTCAGAATATAACAATCTTAAGAGGAATGTAGAAGAAAGTGTACAAGATTATTGTACTAGGTTTAACAGTGTGTACAATGCCCTCCCACCTCATATGAAAACCCCACAAGGCCTAGCACTAGTAAAATTTCCAAAAGGCTTTGATCTGGATATGACATTCTAATTGAGGGAGAGAGACCCCACCACCTTAGAAGAAATGAAAAGGAGAGCTATTAGTGTAGAAGCCAAACTCATTGAAAAAAGAGCTAGGATGAGGTCAGAAAAAAGAGTCACTTACAAAGATGAAACTTTAGCCTCTACCTCCTCATCCGATGCCAAAATTGATAACTTAGTGAGGGTAATGGAAAGAATGATGGAAAGGATAAACTTAACTGAAAAAGCACCTCCTGGGGAGAATCAAACAAATCCAAAAAACAGAAATAGGAATCCAAATTTCAGAAGAGATTCCCTTCAAAATAGAAAAAGAGACAATGATAAACAAATTTGGCCTCCTTTCCAAGACAACTATGTAGATGAAGAAGAAACGGAGATAGAAAGGTTGGGAGAAAATCATGTAAATCTGATAGGATCTAACAGTGAGGGTGATGTTTTTCTCACTGAAGAAGAACAAGGATTATTTTCCTTAGACCAAATTGAAACCAACCATGAGGATCCTGAATATTACCAATTAGGATTTGAAAATTCCATAATGGAAGTCCATAGGCAATATGATCTTAGGAGCAAAAATAACCAAGAGGCCTCCAAGAATAACAACACAGAAATTGCAGTTAGGAAAACCTCAAAAAATCCTCCTAAAAAGACTACAAACAATACCAACATTGTAGCTAAGAAATCTGATCTGAATAAAGACAAAATCAGCCAACAAAGTGTTGACCCAAGCTACCCTAGTACTTTTGCTAGTGGCCCTGAGAAATCTGTCCAAAATAACATTCCTAATAAAACTTAGCAAATCAGAATTGCTGAAAAGCCTATGTGTGACAAAGCAGATGTAAATATGTCAAAAAAGATAACACCTTTCAGCCTTGAGGGAGAAATTGCCAAGATCAAAATTAGCATACCCTTAGTTGAACTAGTAACCCAGGATGTATATAAAAATCAAGTTTTGGAAGCTTTGAATACAGGAAATGATACTGATAATTTAAACTTGATAGATGATAAACCAGAATTTTTGTTTGGTCCTGAAGTAGTAGGGAAATACCAAGAAGGAGTTGTCCCTCCATTCTATGTCAGCTTAAACATACACAATAAAATCTTGCACAATGCCTTGCTAGACTCTGGTGCCTCCCACAACCTCATGCCAAAAGTGGTGATGGAGAGATTAGGCCTAGAAATTACTAAACCTTACAAAGACCTGTATTCTTTTGATTCAAGCAGAGTCAAATGTTTGGGTCTAATCAAGGATTTATGTGTCAATCTGGCACAAATCCCTCCTAAAGGTCTAGTTATGGACATAGTAGCTGCTGACATTCCCCCAAAGCATGGCATACTTTTATCCAGATCATGGGGAGCCAAACATCAAGGGAGCCTTCAAATGGATATGTCTTATTCTAGCATCTCGGTCTTTAACCAAACAAGAAGATTATACAAGGAATCTCATATGAAATATATGGTAAGCAGCCTAGATAGGCCAAACAACACTCTTGTTTATTCCATTCATTCAGATCTTGATTCATTTATCTTGTTCAATGAAGATGAAATCAACAAACAAGAAAATGAAAATGAGAAAGAGTTAAGTTCACCAGAACAGTCAAATCTGTCCACCAATGTAGAACATAACAACTCAAACTTTAGCAGCCTTGAGCAACAACATGACAGTGAATATGAGACAGAAACACTTTGGAACATGAGCTTTGATGGCTCTTGTGGAAAAACTGGTGCTGGATCTGGTGTATGGATACATAATACAAAAAAAGGACATTCCTACAAACTTGATTTCCAATGCACTAACAACATTGCAGAATATGAAGCCCTCTTACTTGGCTTACATTTTCTTAAAAATATAGGAGCCAAGAAAATATCAGTCCAAGGAGATTCAGAGCTAATCATTAGGCAAATAAAAGGGGAGTATTCAACTAAAAAACCAATATTAAGAGAATATAGGAATGCTACCATAGACCTCCTGAAAACCTTTGAGAAATATGAACTCACTTTCATTCTTAGAGCTCAAAATAACCTGGAAAATGAACTTGCCTTTGCTGCCAGCAATTGCCAAATACCCCATGAAAATGAACAATTCATTGTCAAAGTAAAAGATCGGCCTGGAGTGCCTGACAATGAAAAATATTGGCAAGTGTTTGAGGGTGATAAACACTTGTTGATTTTCTGAAATCTAAAAATGATTTTGCTATACTAACACCCAGCTCAATTCATGAAGAAGATTATTTTGCTAAAAAACTAGCCCACAAAACAGAGCTGTCCTCTATTGCTGATATAAACCAGTTTGAACATCTTTATAAGACATAATTACTTGACAAACTAGACCAAAAGGACCTTGAGGTTTTACAATGTAAAGATGATACTATACCAAGGGGCCTTACACCATTAGAGGAGCTTTTTATTTCAACGATGTAGCTAAAAAACCAAAGATGGAGCCTACAGAAACTAATGTGGAAGAATATAGCACAGGCAGCATGAAGGAACCCAAAATGATCAAGCTATCTAAAACTCTTCCTCCTGACATAAAACAAGAATATATTGAACTTTTCAAAGAGTTTAATGATGTGTTTGCATAGGGGTACAAAGATCTGAAATCATATCATACCAGCATTATTCAACACAAAATTCCTCTGAAGGAAAATCAGAAACCTTTCAAACAAAAACTAAGAAGAATAAACCCTATTTTAGTATCTTTAGTTGAGAAACAAATCATAAAGATGTATGATGCTGGGATCATAGTTCCCCTTAGGTACTCAGAGTGGGTTTCCAACCTTGTGTTTGTTAGAAAGAAGATCAAGGAGATTAGGCTTTGCATTTACTTTAGAAATCTGAACAAGGCCTCCCTGAAAGATAATTATCCCTTGCCTAAAATGGATCACATACTCCAAAAGGTGGTTGGATATAAAAGAATATCACTCTTGGATAGTTTTTCAGGCTACAACCAACTGTTAGTACTCCTAAGTGATCAACACAAAACTGCCTTCACCACACCTCCGGGTACATTCATGTATGTTAAAATGCCATTCGGTTTGATGAATGCAGGAGCCACATTCCAAAGGGCCATTGACATAGCTTTTTCAGAAGACATAGGCTATTTCATAATCATTTACCTTGATGACTCACTGTTTACTCCAAAACTGATAAAGAGCACTTAGTCCATTTGAGAAAAGTCTTTGAAAATTGTAGGAAATATGGGCTATCTTTGAATCCCAAGAAAACACTCTTTGGTCTACAATAAGGAATCCTAGGCCATATAATCTCTGAAGAAGGAATCAAAGTAGATCCCAAAAGGATTGAAGGCATATTGCAAATCAACCATCCTAGAAATATTAAGGAGTTATAATCTTTCATTGGGAAGATCAACTTTTTGAGAAGATTCATCTCCAACCTTGCTAAACTTTTGAGAAATATTACAAACATGCTAAAAAAGGAGATGGGAGTGAAATGGACTTTAAAATCCAAACAGTCATTTGAACTAGTGAAACAATCTCTCACTCAAACACTAGTTCTCATCAATCCCAATTTCAACAAGGATTTCTACATTTTTTCATTTGCATCTGAACACACCATTACTGCAGTATTGTTGCAAAAGAATAACATGGGCCAAGAACAACCAATAGAATTTTTTAGTAAAGAATTAAGAGATGCTCCACTCAAGTATAACATCATGGAGAAACAAGCCTTTACCTTGATTAAGGCTTTGAAATACTTCGGAGTTTATATCTTACATTCTCATATCATTGCTTTTGTCCCACACACAGTTGTTAAATACATTTTGAAATAGGACCCTGATGGTAAAAGGGGAAAGTGTATTGCTATCATTTTAGAATATGACTTAGAAATTAGACACACTATACTGGTTAAAGGACAAGGACTTGCAAAACTTATGGATGAATCAAATTTAAAAGCATTAGATATGAATATGGTTGATGCTTTAGAAGAACAAGAAGAATGCACAACTCCTCATGTTGAAAAAGCATTTCTGAATTCATCTTGGTATGTTGATATCCTATATGTGTTTTTCTATCTTAACAATCCTCCTACCTTATCAAAGACAAAATCCGGATTCCTAAAACAAAAAGCTTTAAAATTCTGCATTTTAGATGGGGTGTTATATTGGAAAAATTCTGTAGGCCTTTTTCTTAAATGTTTCCTTGAGGATGATGCAGGTAAGATCATGCATGAGCTGCATGAGGGAGAATGTGGAGGCCACCTTTACTGGAAAACCATAACTAACAAAATCCTTAGAGCTGGATATTATTGGCCCACCCTTTTTCCTGATACCCACAAATTGTTCATGACTTGCCATAAGTGCCAAATTTTTGATGGCAAGAGAAAACTCCTATCTTTGTCTTTGCATCCCATTACTGTTGAAGCTCCTTTTCAACAATGGGGTCTAGAATTCATTGGAGAAATTCACCCTACCTCATCTTCCCAACATAAATGGATCCTCACTGCTACTGATTACTTTACCAAGTGGATAGAAGCCATCCCCTTAAGAAATGCCACTGACTCAGTCATTATCAAATTTCTTGAGACTAACATATTGTCTAGATTTGATTGCCCCAAAAAGATCATCACAGATAATGCTGCTACCTTTACATCCAAAAGAATAGTTGATTTCTGCTATAAATATATAATCGCATTAGGGCATTCCATTGCTTATTACCCCCAGGGTAATGGGCTGACTGAGTCTTCTAACAAAAGCTTAGTCAATATTACCTTTTTTTTTTGTAAGTCAGAGGAATCAACAACATCAGGTAGCTTTCACACACACGGTGCAAGGTCCAACCCCTCGGCTACCACTATAACCTCTCAGGGAACCGCCCAGCCTGCAAGAGCGGTACCCGGATAAGACGAGACTTGAACTCACCGATAGCGGTAGCGGTAAAATAATCTGTAGTTGTGAGAATATATTTATGTTGTTTAGAAGAGTTAGGAACGATCTCACCGATTATATCTAATCCCCATTATTCAAATGGTTGTTTGATATTAACTGGCTATAATGGGAAGCTGGTTTCCTTTGTCTTCCAGATGCACTTTGACAAACTTTGCATTTTCTTGCATATTCATGATCATCTTTGAAAAGTGTAGGCCAATAGTAACCATCATGCACGATTTTGTGCGATGTTGTATTTCCTCCAAAATGTCCTCTAGCTGGTCCATCATGAAGTTCCTGCAAGACTTTCTTTGCTTAAGTTTTCTCTAAGGATTTTAATAGCACATAATCAAAGTTTCTTCTAAAAAATACATCATTGATTAATTCATATTTCATGGCCTTTAATCTCAAAGCACATTTTGTTTTATAGCTGTGTTGGGTTGGGGCATATCCATTTTTCAAATAAAATATGAGATCAACGTATTGAGATTGCACATCGTTGAGGCTTACCTCTGATATTTTCACATTAATACTTGAATCTTCTTCTGATGATAAATGGGATGCTCCTGTTAGCATTCTGCAAAAACGTTGATCTCTAACAATTTTAGAGGGTCTAATTTCTACATCATATTCTTGTAAAGCGGTAACCCAGTTAGCACTTTTCTCTCCTAATTCTCTTTGCATCAATAGTTGTCTCACTGCAGAGAATGAAACTATTATTTTGGTGTGGGTTCTTAGGAGAAATGGCGTGAAATGATTTATAGCCTCAAAGACAACAAATGTTTGCTTCTCAACAGATGAATAATTTAATTCTACACCTTGTAAATTAGAACTGAAAAATGATATTGGTGCTTCAATTTGTTGGTCATTAAGTTGTGTTAAAATAGTAGCGTAAGATGTATTTGACGAAAAAGTACATAAATTAAAAATATTAAGAAAATTGGGGGTAGTCAAGAATGGAGCATTGATAATGGATTTTTTGATCAAATCAAATGTTTATTTTTCGTTATGTCCCCATTTAAAGACTGAATTTTTCTTAATCATGTTTTTTAATGGTAAAACTATTTGTGAAAATTCAAGGACAAACCTTTTTACAAAATTTATTTGTCCAAGAAACGACTGCATAGCTTTCTTGTTATGAGGGAAAGGAATTCTTTTAATCTCTTCAATTCTTTTCGGATCAATATAGATACCTTTTTTGACACAATGAATCCTAAAAAAATTTCTTCATCTAACGAAAAAAAAATGACTTCTTCGGGTTTAATGAGATCCCATACCTTTTACATCACTCAAAGAATTTCTTTAGGTATTTCACATGATTGGTTGTTTGTTTAGAAAACAGTGCAATGTCATCTAAATAAATAACCACTGATTTATTGATGAGCCCCCTAAAAGCTATGTCCATAACTCTCTGAAAAGTGGCACCTGCATTATTTAATCCAAATGGAATCTTTTGATAGGCGTAATTTCCCCACTTAGTCCTGAATGTAGTCTTTAAGCTGTCATCTGGATGTATGAAAATTTGGTTATATCCCGACAATCCATCTAGAAAAGACATAAGTTCAGAACTAAATACTTTTTGCAGTACTTGTTTCATGGTTGGTAATGGAAAGTTGTCATTTTGACATGCTTTGTTTAAATTCCTAAAATCAATACAAATTCTAATATCACCATTTTTCTTCTTGACAGGAACCAAATTTGAAACCCATTTAGAATTTATAACTGGAAAGGTGATCTTTTCTTTGAGGAGTTTATTCAGTTATGTTTTGATTTGATTTTCAAGATTCGGATGAATCTTCCTCAATTTTTGTTGTATAGGTTTTTCATCTAAAATCATAGGAATAGTGTGTTTAATCACATAAGTGTCATATATTTTAAGATCGGTGTAATCCCAAGAAAAAACAATTTTGTACATTATTAATAACTTTACTAATGATAATATTTTTTCGGAAGATAGACCAAGACCTATATTGACATTTTGAGGTTTATCATCAGTTCCAAGATTTACTAACTCAAATCTTAAGGTAGAACTTTGAGTTTTTGAGTTAGTAAGTCTTTTAAACCTATTTTTCAGATCATAGAGGTCTTCTACCTTGACAACTGACTTAGGAATTGGATTTTCATCTTGCTCTTCCTTTATCTGAGTGTCATGTTCATTTTTCATCCAAAATTTGATGATCCTTTACATGTTAGGAAATATATGATATCTGAATCATTATTAAATACTCTCCAATTGGTAATATTGTTAGGAATAGATGGTCTAAAAATTAACTAAATGGAAAATCCATCGGGACTAAATTCTTGAGATGGAATTAATTTCGATGCTACATTAGCCAGTAGATCTGCACTAGCATTCTGTATTCTAGGCATGAAAGAAATATTGAAGGCTAAGAAATGAATGGTCAATTCTTGGAATAATTATTGGTAATCCTTTAAATGTCCAGAATTACAATGAATGGTATTTATTACCTGTCTAACAATGATTTCCGAATCTCATAGGACTTTCAGATATTTGATGTTAAGATCAATTGCTTTGTACAAACCTTGGACCAATTCTTCATATTCGGCTATATTGTTTGTGTAATCGAATTCAAGTCTGCAGACTAACATGGTTTTTTCTCCTTCTGGGCTTATTAAAATACAGCTGGCTCCTGCACCATCTTCAAATTTAGAACCGTCAAAATAAAGAATCCAAAATAATGAATTAACTACTGGTTTATCTACAAAATGTTTACATTTCAAAGTGTCTTCCTGAAAAAAATTCTCGATCTGAGAGATAGTTGCATTATCGAAAAAGGGTGATGGTTGACTATTAAAATTTCCCAAAAATGATTCTGTCGAGTAATTTCCAATAATATTGTTATTGAATGCTACTCGCTCATTTATTCCTTCAAGATCGGTGACTGTATGTTTCATTAACGTTTCACGGTCTACCCGGATTTGATTTGTCTTTCCATTGTATTGTAGCCACATATGTGACCAGTCTGTTGCAAAATATCTATTGATCATATCAGCATCCTATCAAATTCTGGCAAGCAATATCGCTTAAACCCTTTCAAATTCCCTCTTTTGGCCTAAAGAATCCTTTTTCTGTCTATCGTTGCCATTTCTTGCCCCCAAATCACATTTTAAAAGGCCAAAAACCTGCATCTAAAAAGTTTAAGGCCCATCTCCTTTCGGCCCTAGCCCCTCTATCTTATTCTTCACATGACCTGGACACCAAACTAGGCGCCAACCCTAAGGGCGCTTATTAAATATATATAGGGCGCATTTTGAGCCGTCCATCTGTACAGATCAAACGACGTTCGTTCATCTCTGTCACGCCCGTAGCCCACCTGCCTACCGTCCGATCAAACTGTAAAATCAACAGCCTGGAGTCTATCTGTCCCGGTTGTCCCCGCCCCGCGTCCGCTGTTCAAAACTGCCTGGTATCTATCGCACCACCTTTCTAGGGCGGGCGGTATTTCTCAACTCGGAGCGATTCCATACATTGTTTGCCACGTGTCTCCGTGTATGGCTAAAAAACCACCCCCCATCGCACGTTATCGTTCGGCAGAAGACGCGACACGATATGCATGTGAGCCGCCCAATCTAGAGTGGCCCATCCGACGGCTATCGCTCCACGAAGCCGCGCAGGTGTTAATCCAAGTGTACAGTGCCCCTAGCCCACTATCTCATCGCCTTTGATGCGTTCACAGCCGTCGATCTCCCTGAGATCGGACGGTTCAGATTTGATCGCCCTCGCCTTTGACCGGTCCCACCGTCAGCTCTCCACGTCATCTATTTCCCATTGTCTTGGTATCGCGCCACCTGTCCTCCAGTTTTTCTCCACGTACTCTCTGCCACCTCGGGTCTATATTTGGTCCATTTCTTCGTTTTTTTTTGTATTTTCACATTCATCCCTCACTTTTTCAGCCATACTGCATCACCTTTCTGCAACGCCTTCCACTGCATTTTTCACCATCCTTCCACAGTCCTACCATCAGTTCGACGGCCATCAATGCATCCACCTTCCCCGTGCATAGCTTTCTTAACACTTTTTTGGGTTTTGCAAGAATAGTGCAGCAGAAAATTGCCATGATTCATAGCCTCCATTACAGAAGCAGAGAACGCAGGAAAGGTATATTGATAAAAGGAAATAATTATGAAGAAGGGCCTATGAAGCTATTACGACGGGACTTCCATTAGAGAAGCAGGGGTCAAAATCTGTCTAACCCTCTAGAGTCATTCAAAGTACAAATTTTTGCAGATGGAGACATTAATGTTGTGGCAAAGGTACCAGATCGAAGATATCATGAATCACACAGAGGGTACCACGCGTAGAAAACAATACCCTCAAGGTTTCATTTCAGCAAAATTTTCTTTCAGGAAAGGACAGACTGCCCATGAGGTTTTTATTTCTCTACCGTGTTCCTGAAGAGACTTTCACCCAGTGCATTTATTTCAGAAAGCAGGCCACAAAGTACATACAACATTACAGAGTTATAAAGTAGTATGGGCGTGCACGTTTTCGCCATCCTGTCTTAATGAGGCAAATTAAATGTTCATCACCTACTTCTTCTACTAGTTTTCTTTTTCTCCTATAAAGCTCCGGAAGAACGGAAGGTTGGAGGTTCTAGATTTTATCAGAAAATTATGCAGTGAAAGGATTTTTGTATACATTTTTGCTAAACTTTTGTATGAATGCTCAGAGCCCATAGGGTCTCAGTGAGGAGGAGTTCCATCTGTTAAAGAGGATTCTGGTCTTTGGTATTTCACAGTCTGTAACTTTCTCTTATGTGTTATTTAAATAGATCATTTCACTTCATACATCTTTCCTGTATCATGTTTTGGAATGCGAGTGGCTCACTGATCTTTGGTATGGATTTATCCTAGTTGATACCCATGCTTGGATTAGTCAAGCGCTTTAAATATGGCTCACGCATGATATTCTGTTCCACTATTCATCTAAACCGTATTTCTGCTATATTAGTTTCTTTGGGAGGGTGTTTTTAAAACGCTACTGTTATCTATGGATTCTTAGATTGGTAAGCCCATACATGGTGGTATTGTGTATCTGGATGTCAGCTCAATGATAACTAATATCTTCTCCATATTTCATTCACTACATACACCTTCTGATAACTTATTTTTGTGAGGTATTTTTGAATCAGCCCTCTTTACAGTAAGTTGTCTCTGAATTGTTTGTTGCTTTTACATTGGAGTTTTGCATATTGCCTCTGCAGTACTCCTTTCTATGTGTCAGTTTCTGAAGGTCTTGGTCCCATTCAGATTAATATTCCTTGTTTACAATAGATAGCATGAGAGCTTGTTATTGATAACTTCCCCTGTTATATCCTATGCTCCTTGCTAATATAAGATGTCCTAGGCACTGGTCTATCACAACTCTAGGCTGTCTCTAGGAGCGACTACAATATCCATGAAGTTTTTCAGACCAGTCTCTTCTTAATACTAAACCATAAAACTCATGAATATCAACCACCAATATATTTATTATTTGAGAAACCTTGGGGTTTGATGACAATTTGATAGAAACATAATTTATTTCTCTCGCAACCTCTACTTTAGTTTATCAAGTTGTACTTAATGAACAGGAGAACTCTGAGGAGTTATGTTCAGCTTAGCATAGACTGATTTTGGCATTATATTAGAGGAAGCCCCTGAGTCTATTAAACAATTATGGACGTTTTTTATTATATATCTCATAGGTTAAAAGAAATGGAGTATGAGAGATGGATTGATCACCTATCATAATTAAATATGTAGCATCTATTTTAGTTGAAGGAGAAGGTGGTTTACCAATTTCATTAGCATCTTGAACTACTATTGGAGCAGGTAAGGCTGAAGCAGGAACCACATTCAAATCTCTAAGTAAGATTTTTTGTTGCTGCTTTAATTTAGTAAGTTTGTGAATTGAAATGTTGGCCGTGGTATTCCTCATATCTTCAACTACAAAGTACTCAATAGTGTTAGAGACTACCATTGTCTTTGATGTAGGTGGAGTATCTGATGTAACAAGGCTTATTTTTGTAGCCTTGGAAGTAGAATTTTTACTTATTGTTGTATCTTTAGCAGGTGTTGAATTCTTCTGTTGTTGATTTGGTTGTGTTGGTTAAGTAGTATTTTTTCTCCTTGTACTCACAAGTAAAGCTTCTTATTGTTCTTTATTTGGTAGGATGAAATCCCACATTCCATTTAGTTCAACTTCCTCTTCTTCTTCATTTTCTTCCTCCTCTGTTTGCTCTTCATCTGTATCTTGATTAGACTCAGCATTAGATATGATATTTGGCGGTTGAGTATTAGAGGATTGATTTTTCTTGAAGGGTCTAAAAGTATTTTTTGAGCTAGAAATTTTAGTGACTTGTTTCTTGATATCTTCCATCTCATTTGTCATAGCCTTTAAAACTTTTAGAAGACCTTATACATCAAAAGGGTCTTTAGATGGCTTCTTTTTTTAATCATCTTTTAAGGATACCTTCTTTGATTTCCTGTCTTCTTGGGAATTCTTCTTCTCAAGAGTGATTATGTATTTCTATATAGATAAATATTCCTTCATGTTCTCTACGAGTGTATGTAGTTTTTCTCTATCAACAAAAATGGTTATATTGGATGGAAGAGATGAAATATACCACTCAATTTGAACTTATGCACCAAGAACTGATGTACCAGGAATTTTGTTGAGCAATTTATTAAAACTTGAAAATATTTTATTTTCTCCCATGATGTAGCCTTTAGATTTGATAAATCATTGATGAGCGTTGTAGTGGTCCTGTCATCCCCAAACTTAGCTATAAATTGTTCTTCGAACATATTCCAGCTTGTTATATAGAGCGGGCAGGCAGTGAAAAATACCAGGATCCTGCAAATACTGTGAGAGTATATGGAAATAATCTTACAACACAATCCTCTTCAACTACCTCTTTTAAATTCATGGCTAACATATAATTATGGATATGTTCTTCTGCTAGAAGACTGCCATCAAGATTAAATTTAGGTAATCATCTTTCAGGTGATTTTGGAAGAGCATGAAGAGGAGAGGGAATATTTCCATGGTCGTACATTTGGTGGAGGTACTTGGCCTGCCATTGGACCTTGGGTGGATGTGATGGATTGAGCTTGAGTTGAAGAAGAGGCAAGCTGAGTGCTAGAACTAGTTGAAGGGATAGTAGTTTGAGTACTAGAACTAGTTAAAGTAACACTGATTATTGGAATGGAAGTGATGGAAGTGAGTGAAGGTAATGGAGGTGAGTGGGATAAGATCTCACAGGAAATTGACTCTGATTGAATCCTCTTTATTCTTCTTCGAGAAGTATCGATGGGAAATTCAAAAGGATGGATTCCTTTCTTTTGACTTTCTGATCGAGTTAATATTCTTCTAGGTTGTAAAGAAGACGAAATACTAATCTCATGTGTTTGAGAAGATTCAGGCTTTTCAGTAGAAATGGATATTCTGTCTAATTTTTCTATCAAAGACTGAACTTCAGGGGAATTTTGAAGAAAATCAGGAGACAATATGGGTTGAGTATCACTAGGAGACTTAGGAGAAGGATGTTCAACTTCAGATTTTAAAGATGTAGATCTAGATAAATTTCTGGAAGTTGATGGGGATCTAGAGGAAGAGAGACTTTTAGATTGAATTTTATATTGATCAAAACTTCTTTCCATTCACAAGGGCCTCCTTCTAGTGCCAAAAAGTTGAGGCCTCGGAATTTCATTTCCACAACATGGGGGAAAACCACCTGGTCCAGAACTTAAAGCAACTCCTTTTCCGTTTGGTATGGTGGCTCTGACTGGGGATAGTGGGACCAGTTTCCCAATAATGATGATTTTGGGGTTTGTTTTTGGTTATATAACATGCAATGGAAAATGATTATAATTTATCACATGCATCTATATAACACTATCTATTCTACTATATACCCAGGTTGTTTCTTCCTTTATGCTATCTAAAGAGATATCCTCCAACTATTAGTAATAAAGATTATTTAACAGTTGAAAGAGATGAAAATTATGAAAAGATGATTCTTCTAACAAAGTAGTTTGATTAGAAGAATTGTGAAAAGTGTATTGCATTCATATGTGTGATTATATATCCAATAAAAAATCACAGACAAATATTAGTATAGAAGTGCATTTAACACTAATCTATGATGGCATTCCAAATATATAATGCAATAAAAAGATGATTGTCAATCTAGAAAGAAAAACTTAATACAAGTGAATAGAAGTACCATATATACGAAGTCCTACTCATGTAAACTGACAGTATATTTCTGCTCCTCTTCACTTTCAAGCAATTTAAAGAGTACAATAGTGAAACATGAGTTAAACAGCTTCAAATGTCAAACGATAACAGATTTTGTTCCATTAATTCATCAAAGCATTCACAAACTTACAAAAGTGCATTCTTTGCAAATGTTTTTAACAAATTTCTGGACCCTTCTCTAAATGCATGAGAGGGATTTAAATACTAAACTAAATATGTTTAAAAATAGATTATTACATAAAAATAGAGGAGATTTCAAACAACCATCCTTGTAAGACAAACTTTAACTACAATCTAGGAAAATAAAGTAATGATATAACTATGAATTCTGATCATTCATTTGGATTTGATCCTGAAGTTGGAAAATATCTAACATGGGTTTGAGCTGACCTATCTCTTGAATATTGCATTTGAGAGTGTTGGCTGCGATTTTTTTGTTGAATCCATTAAAAACTGTAGGGTTTGGTACTCATGATAAGGTTTGATCAGAAAATTCCAATAATTCTCTTGATAAAACTTATTTACTTTTTTAATTATTACTTCCTGTATTTCTGTCTTTTGTTTCCACTGCATTTCCAGCTACTTGATTTCTAAGAGCACTTAGATGTGCACTCTTTGATAAGTTATGATTTCAAAATTTGTTCACATACAGATTCAGTAATTTCCTTTTTTAACCTTGATGCTTTCATTGCTGCTTTATCTATGCTTCCCAATCCTTAAATACAATTTCCTTGTGGAATTTATCTACCTGGGGTAGATCAGCTTCTTTTCCTGAGTCTGATGCTTGCCATTGAATGTGTTCATTTATTTTCTTCTCAATATCTTCACACTCAAGTTTTTGGATAGCCACTTGTTGGATAAATATTTCACTTCAGTCACAATAAGAGCTAGTGATAGAAGCTTGTTGGAAAAATACTTCTTGTTGTTACTTTAGCTTAGCATTCACATCCAACGCTTCCTTTATGAATTTCTCTAACTGTGGCTGGTTTTGTAGTTTTTTTTATTGTTGCTTCCAGTTGCTTTTTCTTCTCAGTGAGATGTCCTTGATGTTGCAATTTTAGACTTTCAAAATTCTTTTGAAATTGAGACATCTTCAATTCCATTTTCTTGCTGGAGTTAGATTTTTCTTGCTCTAACAGTCTCTATAAATCTTGTATTTTATCTTCTCTCTGCTTTAGTAACATTTGAACTTCTGTGGCCTTATCAATAGTGGTAGTAGCATACACCCCTACAAAATGTGATAGCTTGGTCAAATGTTCAGTAGGATAAGCTAGAGGATTCTTCCGTAAAACGCCTACATATTCATTTGTAAGATTTGAAACTGTATCATAAATTCTTCTCCTTTTTCTTCTCTTTACTACATCCTTATGTCATGTATTGTAGAGGACATCCAGTGAATGTATTTCCTCAACTTGTAATACTATCTTCTCTGTAGGATAAGCCGGAATGATCTCTCGATCATGAGTTCAGGAACTTGTTGTAGTGGAGTAACAATTTCCACTAATTTTTGAGAATGTTCTAGCATCTGAAAACTGGTAGATTGATTAGTATTAGGATTTTTCTAAGGCATTCTTATTGCCTTATAAAACTTGTCCGATTCACTCTTCAAATCCTTTGGCTGAGATTTTTCTGACTGATCAGGTGTATCTTGACTGTGTTTAACTTCTTGGGAAGATGATTTGTTCCATTACTTCTTCCTTTCTCATGCATCTCAATCTCTTTGATTACTTGATTAATTACCTTTTATGGGTTTTCATTTATGTTTTTTGGATTCATTTTCAAAATGATTCGAATTCCGAGATTTATGTTCTGATTGCCCTGACTCATCTTTAGACATGTCTTTAGTTTCATTATCCAAGCTAATACTTGGATTTGGTCTGTTGACATATTCAATAGTAAATAAATCCAGAGGAATCCTTTCCAGTCTCTTATTTTTGTATGCTTGGAAGGCTTCCAAGTCATCTTGATTGAGTTGATTGGATGCAAACTTTAGTACATCTGAAAAATTTTCAATACCTTGAAAGAAATCATCAAACCTGTCTATCTCTTTCACAAAAGGCTTCATTTTGAGCTCTGTGATGAAGTTCTTAATCACATCATTGGGGCCATATGGATGCTTTAGCATTACACCCAAATTTAATAAATTAACATTTGAAACTTCTTTGTAGGTATGACCAATATCAAAAGGTGCAAAAGTACCGCACTGTAAAGGAAAATTAGGCCAAACCGCCTTCTTAGCATCTTTAAGATGTTTTGAAAGACCATTTACAACAATATGGTAGGCAATAACTCTAGCAAATAACTTGTCAGGAACATAATAGGGCAGGACGTGAGGAGAAGCATAACTCCAAAAAACTCTGACATAGGTGAAACGTTCCTCTGCAAACCATCTAGCAACAAGCAAAATGTCTGTACTAGCCTCTTTGGAAATCCTAAGTTCTTTCTCATTAAATATAATATGGTGCATAGGCAGTATGACTCTATGGAAAATTTTGTAAAAATATAGATGAAAATATGATTCCCAAAGGGCTTTGTGGTAAATATGGATTGGAGTAGGGTCTTGGGTCGTCCATTTCCATCCCATGGTAGGAAAACTCGAAGAAAATCAAATTGTGTCCATGACACAGGAACTCATGTAAAAGGGGGTTATTTCTCTAGATGGAAAACTTCTTTTACTCCTGTACTCCATGATATTTCTCGCTAAATTATTGGATAGGATATTTTCCCAATTAAAAATTAAGGAATTGATGATTGCGTCAATTAATTGGACCCAATCTACAGAAAACCTAGTGGTATCAGGTTTTGCAAATATTCTACACAACATACCAGCAACATAACAATAAGGGGAAGGAATTTGTTTTATTTGGTACGTACCAAGTTTATCTCGCTTAAGCTTTCCTTGGTCATCCTTCCATTCCTTTATGACTTTCATCAGGTCTAGATTGTTTGCTCTAAATATTTGAAGAAAAGCTTTGTCATAGTTCTACTGTGGGACAAGTAAGTGGTACATTGTCCTCAAATCTTCTGCCCTGAATTAAACGATATTCTCACCCTTTGAATATTTAAATGTTATATCTTCTACGTTCAAGTGGTCAATTACCCAATTAACCATGTATGTATAGGGGAGAATCTTTGGCCTTGCTGCTACCTTATGGATAAATGAGCATGCAACGTCGAAATAGGTCGGGTCTGAAGAAGCAGACGCACTTGTTGTAGCAACTCTATTTATTACCCTTGGCTTTTCATCCTCGAGAAACTGATACATTTCCTCCCACGTAGAACTTCCGCAATCCTTATTGCAGGTGGTATCTGAGAATAGGGAAGACATATATAAGCCTTTGGTAGATGATGGTTAGGAAATTTCTTTGCCTTTCTTGCTCATTTCTATAATCCTTGCTCCATTTAGTGGTTTCCTGATTTCAAGCGAACAGAGAAACTTTAAAAATATAGAGAATAGAGAGAGATATATAACAATTCGGTGTTCAATCATTTAAAACATGCTCGAAGTAGATATGAATCTATCAAACCTTACTCCTATTAAATGTTGTTAATCGCCGATAATCTTTTAATCAAATCTCTTACACACCTTCACGTTAAATGTTTATCGATCAATTTAAGACGTTATATTTTATATTCAGTTTCATTTGACATGAATCATTTCACATGCTTGAGGAATTAACTACCATTTATCTCATATCACAACTTATAACTATTTCCATTTGTTATGTTACCCATAAATCTCGCGAAATGCAATTTCGATTTGCGCAATCGCATATCACAATTTTTATGTGGTAATAAACTTGATTTTAGTTATGTCTTGCGAAATGCGAAATGCACTTTAAGAAATCATGTCGTTGCTTTTCTTTAGACACTTGGAGCTTTATGTTTGTTGGTTTATTGGTTCGTCAGGTTCGTTTAATCGCAACTTTTACAAAATTGATTAAAAGTTAGATCGTTTTACAAGGCGTTATGCGATTTTCGTTTATAACGATTTTTAAAGCGTTTGCAATAAGATTTTTATATAACTTCGAAAGGGTTTAGTGCATATCGAACCCGCATGACTTAATATGTTTTAAGTTTTTTAAGCTTGTAAGCTATGCAATTTGTGATGCGTACTAAATAATGAAAGCGGAAAGCACAAGAAACTTTATTTCCTAATGTTTTTTTGACTTAAGCTAAAAATTAAACAAAACAAATTTCTTATTTATTTTTAGAGGGTCCCCATTTAGTAAAAATAAATGGGGGTTGTTGTATAGCACAACATGACCCTGTTGGGGTTTCCATTGGTGTGGTGTTGGGTGACCCTTGAGGGTTTCCAATCAAATATACACAACAAAGGATGAACCGATAATGGTGGTGGTGTGTCATCTTTGATGCCTAAATGGTGAAATACCTAGCACTCCTCCCTCTAGTGATGGGAGGTCCAAAAAATTCCTAGATCGACGAGGTCCTGTTGGGTTCATTATGGTGTCGACTAGCTTAATCTTGGTGATACTTTTGGTTTTCTGAGGGAAGGAAGATTTTTATCAAAGAAAATATGATCACATGGATTAAAAAAAGTGAAAAAATAAGAGGTAAGTTTTCCTTTAATTTAATGCTATGTGATCAAGCAAGAAAAAAATATGGTTTGGTTGATTTGCATATGATACTCAAAATCCTAAAAGGACCTAATCGTCCTTACACTCTCAATGTAACTGGGCCTTGCGAAGATGTCTTATGATGGGTACTGGGGCTAACATCCCGAAAGAACTGGAGATGCATTCCAACAGCTGAAGAATTGACCAAGGTAAGGTAAGAGGATATAATGTTACGTGAATCGTCCCCTATAGGGAAGAATGCCTTAGTTTTGGCCACTAAAGTATCGTCGTCCCACATGAGAATTTGAGTCTTGAGGTTTTTAGTATTCAACTACCAGTACCAAGCACTAGATGGGTCAGGTAGCCCCAAAGATTACCGCATGCATTGGGCCTAAGCATAACCCACTCTGAAGCGGGTCTCTGATAACGCTCGAGTATTTTTTCCGTGGGCAGATAGATGGATTTGAAGCTCCCTAAAAATTCAACATATATGTTTCAAAATATAGAATGACCATGGAGGCTTATTGGATGCCTACCACCGATGGTCCTAACCTGAACTATAATGTTTTTTTGGCCCCTATGAGGAGAATTTACTGAGTTCGATTAGTGATTATTTTTAGAGAGTCTCAATTTTCTTAGGGTGTGACTTGGTGAAGTAATTGTAAGAAGAGGATAAAGGTCCCAACACACTGGGTGCCTTTTGGTCCAAGTCTTACTGATGCTCTGTGTGTGCTTTTGAGTGTACAATCACAAGTGTTATGAGATGTGGATGTGCGTTGATCCTTTACAATCCTTTTCTTATTACGATATGTGTGATTGTTCCTTGTAAAAATAAACGATGTGCGGATTATTGGCTGCTTACACCTTGCCTAGTTATACTAAGTTTTCACTATAGGGAGATGGAAAATTGTCTTAATAAAGCATTCATATGCATACCCAGGCTCAATGTAAGGTGCAAGGGTGGTAGATATTACTTGCTTTCTTTTCGACAGTTTGGTCCTGGTCCCGATTCCTAATGAAAAATTTGAACTAAGCTTATGAAAAAATTGAAAAAACATGAATTAGTTAAAGATATGTGGATACATGGGCCACTTACTTTTCTCCTAATTACTCTATGTGTTATGTATCTTTTATCAGCAAATCATTTGTTCGGACATCATATGTGGATTGAAGGCCACTTACTTTTCCTTACTTAAACTATGTATGATTTGTAAAAAATAAAAAACTAAAATTAAAAATACTTAGTTGCTAAGATAAATTCTAGAAAAAAAGCATCCTAGCCAGTCATGAAATACCATAGCACAATGATGGAAAATTTATTATGGGTTGCCAACACTTTACAACTGCAAAAAATGAGAAAAAATAAGTGAAAATAGGCTTGCTTCCTACCGTGTGGAATATCCACCCACAGGCGCGAAGCACACATCTGTCTCAATAGAATGTGCACGGTCGGGCAGAAGAAAAAAAACCCTCCTTCTCTAGGAAAAATTTCTCACTGAGGGTGACTGAAAGTGTTGAGAGGATGGATGAGTGATTTTGCAGCAAGCTGAGCAAGAAGAAGGGCCTATATCAATAATCATTAACTCAAAAGAAATAATCTATTGGAGTCGTCATTCCTGTGGTAGTGTATTCCGCGCATGGGTGGAAGAAATAAACTTTTCTTAGTAGGGAGGCTGCTTACCTACATACAAGTCACAGGTCAAAGTGGTTTTTCAAATGTTAGTGG
Organism: Pinus albicaulis; assembly: GCA_034641835.2. Classification (NCBI taxonomy): domain Eukaryota; kingdom Viridiplantae; phylum Streptophyta; class Pinopsida; order Pinales; family Pinaceae; genus Pinus; species Pinus albicaulis. The sequence goes on along the minus strand of CM076578.1, from coordinate 1,251,890,731 downwards.
AACAAGTTCAACTTGTAATAAGCTAAGTTAAATGGAAACATAGCATGCTACATTAACAATGAAACAAAAAACAAAACAACATGCACAAGAAACATGCTAAATAGAGCAAACACACTAATAACTCAACAATGGAGAGCTTTATCCCTTTATTAGGTGCTGGTGGTAGTAGAAGATAGAATGATAAATCTCTTGTAGTGGATCCTTCGAGCTACGGAGCTCCAATATCGAAGACAAGGGGGTCTCTTCCTCTCAAGTTTTCAGCAAGCCTCTCTTAATTCTCAAAGGATGGTAGATCGATGGACACGTGGTGAACTCTTCTCTCTTGGATTGAGGTGTTGGATGGCCAATAACTGAATCCTTCCAATCCTCTTGCTGCTGGAACACACAAGCTAGTTTTTTGATGAGCAATTTGGCTAGCATAACAATGTGTCTCCCATTTCTCTTCCCATGGTCGGATTTTATAGACCAATTTCAAATCCCCCCCCCTCTCTTGGTCTAAGATGGATGGTGACACAAGAGTGGGGGTATGATTCCTTTGTGTGCTTCACTAAACCCTCAAGGTGGCTCAAAGGTGACTGTACTTGGCCAGGTTGAGTGAGATTTTTTTTCTCCAAGTGTGCCAAGTGGTCCTGGATAGTGACATTACACATCTCGAGGACTACGCAACTATTGGAGGGATAATCGTGCTCTTCACGGCTATCGAAGGAAAAGCTGCAATGTGCGTTCAAGGTAAGTTCTTCATGTGCACGGTCCAAAAATTTGCCTGCTAACCTTAGGAAATTTTAAATTTTTAGCTCATATAATGTATTTCTTCCTTGTAAATCTTTATCTATACCTTCTGCTTGAAATTTTCTAATGTCTTTTTCATGTATTATTTTCCAGTGTTAACAATCCCTGCTAAATTCTCAAAGTGTGAGTTTCTTAGTTATAACTACAATCCATAATTTCATCCCCCAACTACATATTTACAGCCCCGGGCTTTAGAATTTCAAACCTGCAGTATATTCAGAATTTTTTCCCCAACTTCAGCCCATAAACTTCGCACATGAGAGAGAGATTTCCCAAGAACTCGATTTAGGTCTTCCCAACTTCTTCCTTCCTTCTCCATCAAATTCACTCTTTTCTTATTCCTCTTTCTCTTTTAGATCGAACTTGTTGATTGAGTGCTTCACATTGGCTAAGCTTCCTCTCTATATCTAGTCTTTCTTTTGGGTCAAATTGCCCTAATCGAGACGGTCAAATTCATGAGGATATGGCTGACTAGGTATGGAGGTGACAAGCAACCCTTTTGACTCAAAAGTAATTATTTTTACATGATACAAAGGCCCAAGAAGGGTCTAGTAAAAATGATAATGACTTTATTGACTCAAGGAAAAACCTAGAAGCCTTCAATGAAGGATTTGACCTAGCAATCATTGTCCCAAGCATGAAACCCATGCTTTAATAAGTCAATTTATTTAACAATAAAATATATTTTGACAATTATAATTATGAATACTGACACCAGTTACATTATTTAACACCATTGATAGAATAGTTCGGCTTCTTCTATCTACCTTTTTGGTTTGTGGTATTCCTTAAACCACCATTAGTAGAAAACTTCGACTTTTTCTACCTCATTTAGTTTGCGGTCTTCCTTAAACCACTAGATTTAGAGTTCACATCTAGCACTTTATTTTTATTTACCTTCATATTCTAGCTCTCTTCTTGGACTCACTTCCACCCTTCAGATTTAGGCGAGGCCAGGATAGGGGTGAATGTTGGAGACATAATCCTTAGCGGATTATGTAATTTCTAATACTCACTTGTGTGAAAATGAAAAAGTCACAAGTGAACATGAAGTGCTATGAGATGTCGAAGATACCTCTTGGAATATGAAACCAAGTGTCATAATCTTTTGTATATATGTGTATCATATGAATGATATTTGAATCTCATATTTATCTAAACTTTCAAAAGGGCCAAATGCAAACATGAAAATGGAACCATTAATGAAGGATCAAGTCAATGAGAAAAGACAAAAAATGCACCCCTCCTCAAATGTGATGATAAAGGGAGAGAGATGAGTACATGGCAATTTCATGTGTTCATTGTTATTATAGTGAATATATACTAAATTGATTTCAATTTGATCATTATTTTAAAATTTTATGTACATCATCATGAAAATTTCTTAAAATGGAGAAAGAAAGAGTTTAAATTAATTTTTTTTTAAATCATATAATCATTTCAACTTTGTAATTTCTTTGGGTCTAGCTCGAATGGTGGAGACGATAAATTGTTATGATCTCTATCCAAGTTCATATCTTATTTAGGACATGACTAATCTTTACAATGATCCCTAAGAATTAAAAAAATTAAAAGAAAAAGAATTATTAGAATTGTAAATATTTGTTGAGATAAAGGATAAATTGTTAGGATCTCTACCAAAATTCAAATCTTATTTATAATATATGATGGTCCTCTAAATTAAGAAATTAAAATATTGAGAATTAAAAACATTAAAAGAAAACGTTATTGGAATTGCAAATATCATGGTTGAGATGTCTAATTAGATTTAATTTCATTTTTCAACAAGAATTATATAACTGGATGTTGATAGTATTTTGTTAAAAAAATTAACAATTAAAATATTCATTAAATTAAATATTTATTTAATTTGTAATTTTGCAGATGATTAATTATATATATATATATATATATATATATATATATATATATATATATGACATCAAATATGTAAAAATAAAAATTTATTTTTTTCTTCATATTTTTAAAAGTTTTTGATATTTCTTTAAATTTATTTGTTCTTTCATTTTATATTTTTGATACAACAAGGTTATATTTCATTATAAAAAAGTTCATTTACGTTATTAGGAAAATTGAATTTAGGTGAGAATAATAACAATCATTCCTCACAATTATTTGATAAACTAACATATATTAGATAAATTTATATTTTTATTAAATTTTTAAAAAAATTGTTCACCTATATGAATTTTTTTTGTTGTTTCCTTGGAGTCTTTTAGTTCATCATCATCCATAATAACCCCAATATCACACAAGTCTTTTTGGAAAATTTCTTATGAAAAATTTAGTGCCATTTTTTATTTTACAGCGCTTTTAAAAAATGAGGAAATGTTAGTGGGCAAGGAAACTGTGTAGTAATCAATAGTAATCAAAACATGAGGTTTCATTTTTAGGGGAAACTTGTTTAATATGCAATTGAAATTTTGGTTAAAATATTTCACTTTCTCCTTTTTCCCATCTTACTATTTCCTCACTAACATGGTGGGAGTCTTGTCACCAACAAACTTTTCCAGAAATAACTTTTTAAACTCCATCCAAATATGGACTTCTTAAACTCCCTCAAACTAGGGACTGAATTGGGACATAGACTATGGTACCTTGTTGTTTCTCTACCTTCTAATGTAAAAGGAAAAGTCATGCAAGTAACATCGTCGTACCTTACCTCCAAAATCAATAGATATATGTATAAATAGTCGATGTGATCTTTTTACTTTGTCTTCTTACCTGGATCAAAATTTGATATTAACTTTTCTAGATGTCTGGGAATATTATGAATGTTTTTCGAAAGAGAAATGGGCCCTTGGGCTATCCAATCCAATTCCTAGCTAACCATGTATTCGTCTTTGGGTTCCTCCTCCTTTTAAGAATCTGAGGAGCATTCTCCTTGACTATCTAAACTATCATTAAACTCAAAAACTTCGTCAGAAAGAAAAATTTCTTCCTCGTACCCTTGATTAATGGGTGGAAGTGTCTCTTTCTAAACCGTGCAATCTGAGGACTCTGTTAACTCTTCAAGAGTGGAAAAAACCAAAAAATATACCGATACGAGTTATTTTTTCTTTTTCGAGTGATATGGGAGATTATGTACAATAGGAAGTAAACAGATAGCCTTTGCAAACCAATGAGTTATAGTTCGAACTTCCTGGATTTATTCGTAGGTATCCTCGTATGTTAACTTCGAAACAAGCTGAGAATACCCTCCTACTTCCGGAATAGGAGTTGGAATGGTGCTCGGAATGTTTCTACCTTGCCCAAAAGATGAAAGGTTAGGGTGTGTGGAGTTATCAGCCATAAAAAAATGGTGGCCCTCCTTCTAGCACCAGAATGTTGATGGTGTTGGATATTGCCAACATACGGGGAATCTCCCCGATATGAGGATCCCAATTAGACCTCACACCATTTAGTGTAGGAATCCCATCTGAAATACGACTCGCCTATTGTTTACTTAAATATATTCCTTGGCTTTAGTAGTTAGCATGAGAGAGAACCACACATGTTCTTTGAATGAGTAAGAGAGTGTGCCTTGTGAATATTCGATTGCAAATGTATCAAGGTTCTCTTACTCCAAATGGAAAAATAAAGTGAGCCTCTAAGAGATAAGTACTAGTACTACCTTAATGGAGACATGCATGAATGAGATAGGCTCACCTAACATCAAGCGAAATAGTTCACATGGATGTGACAATCACTATAAACATTACAACACATCACTAAGAAGTTAAGCACCATAGTCACTGAAATAGTTCAATTAATCCAATACATGTGAAATTAAAAATGAATATTAACCATTCAAAGAATAGTCTTAGAAACATCCAAAATCCACTCGTGAAAATGTGTTGGTCATGAAGTATTCGATATTAAGAAAAAGTTCCAAGATACATAAATATAACGAACATCACTAGCTCCAATAGTGGAGTGTTAGAGCCACTACTTTCTCCCCAAAAGTACTAACTTTGTCTCTATAATTCGTTGTGGGAGAAGCCAAGGTTAAAATTCCTTTACACGAGAAATAAGGATCCTTTAATGAATTGAGGTATGACCTTTCACATCCCCATGAATCTTGAATTTCCAACTCCTAATGTCCTTTGGACTTAAACAACGTTTGGACTTCTAAATGACTTTTGGAATTAGATATGGCTCTTGGTATTACATGTATTTTGGACTCCCATGGCTCTTTTGTCCATACATGAATCTTGGAATTTCGCTTATTTGTCTTTACAATGATTACATCATTACATTATAACTTCAACATCATCATGTGACGAAGATGTGACATGTCACTATTCTTGATTACTGAAACTAATACTAACTAATGACATGGAATTTCTTCGGTGGTGACATGGTTTCCACTCGTACCTTTTCTCTCCATGCATCTTTCGATCATTTGATATATTTACTCTCCAAAGGGTCTCCGATCTAATGTAGTTTTGAGGACGCTTTGAACATATATATTTCAATGTGTCCTCTTTTCTTTGATTCATCCTTTTGTTTTCTTCTTTTCCCAATATTCTTCATGCATGCTTTCCATGATGTTCCTTAAATACCTATAGCGGCAATCACTCATAGAAAGCAACCACCGGCCTGAAAATCTCTTATTCTAACATGTTTCATACATATTTTTTAATCAATGCACTTTGGAAAGAGAAAAGAGAGCTTATGGGTGTAAGGGTGAACTTCAAAAGGCTGAAGCGCTGAAGGGGAGAGGCTTCGGCATGCGCTCAAAAGGAAGAGAAAATCAGGGCAGGGCGCAAGGCGCAAGTTCAACGAAAGAATCAGAAAGCTTCGGGCTTCCAAAGTGCATTGTGTGCTCAAGGTAGAAGGGGAGGGTGCAAGTTACACTTCTCAAGGATGAAGGATGAACGCTTCAAGCCTTTGGGGTGGATTTCGTTAATAGGTAGAAATATAAGATGTAATTCTTTGGATGGATACTGCTCTATTTGGAGTGGATTTCGTTAATAGGTAGAAATAGTAGGAGACAAGTCCTTGTTCCATATCTACATGTTGAACCAAATGTTTCCTACCTTTAGATGAGAGGGAAAATGTTATGTTGTTATGTATGTGTTTCACCATCACTTTTATTGAAGAATTTCTAGTCCACTCTCCTTTCAACCACCACGCTCAGGATTTTTGTTTCCAGGGGATCTCCTCTTTCTTTCTTCGCTTCTCTATTTGATTAATAGTTATCCCTCTTCCAATACCAAGGCATCCATGCAATCCTAAGATAGTATGTTGTTGCATCTATTTCATATAGGATTCCAAGGCTTGTTTCTCCTTAAGGATATAGCCAAATTCATTCCTATTCCAATCTTTGATTTTGGATTTAAATTGTTTGAGATTAAGTTGGAAGGTATGCATGTTGTTTCTACCTTGTATTTGTATTTCCTCCAAACAAGTTTTGGCTTTTGGAATTAAATCCATATCTTGAAGCTAAAAAATTTCAAACCTAAAGGGTCGATTATGAGGAGTCACTTTAACTTCCAGTTCCAAATAGATTGGAAGATGGTTTGAGCTAATACCTAGAAGAATGACGACTTCAAAAATGATATCCCTTTTTAAAAATACTTCTAACACTATAAAATAGTCCAATTTTTTGGCCACTTGATGTTTATCCCCTTTGCAATTATTCCAAGTATAAATTGCAATTTATAGTGGTTAGGTTCGCCACATGAAGTTAACGTAGGAGCTCATTGAATTGTTGCACCTCTGGTTCAATCTTCTAATCGTCGTTTCCTCTCTTCAAGATATTTAATAAGATTTATGTCTTTTCCTAATATCCAAAGTTCCTCATTGTGGAGGACCTTATTTTATTGATGTTTGCTAGGAAATCTAGTGTTTCTACATGTATATGTGGATCATATATTGTTGTTATACACCCTCACTCCCTCGCCCCTACCTAATGGAATCAACCTGAGATAATACAATGGAATGTTATCTAATCTTGGAATGACACCTCATTGGGGTTCCAAAGAATGAACAAACCCCTTATGCTTCCTGTGGCATCCATTGCTATAGCTTCACAACTTGCCAACATTGAGAAGCGATCTCCTTAACTTTGTCCCTTTAAACTTTCATTTCTACTATCATAAATATGGTCGAGTTTTCCTTTTTAATTCAACCCATCAAATATATCTACTTGCCTCTAATGTTGAGGCCACATATGTCCTAGGAAATAAATTTCATTGTGTGGGATGTTTGGGTGAGGAAAACACATATGATAATAATGTCACCTATCTAGTACAAACCAAGTGTTCTCCAACTATTTGGATTGAGGCCTTGTTCATCCTTCTCCCCCTTCTTTTGAATTCCTTATGAGACTCACATTTCTCTTTTCCACTTGAGTAAGTAGCCGTAAACCCTTGCATGACTATCCTCGCTCCCCATTGAATGCATGTAGTCGGTCCTTCACTCTTAAATAGATTTGGTGGTATTGGGATTATTGATGCTCTAGGATCTTTCTCGGATCTTCATCTTTCCATTCTTCAATTAGACTTAACAAAAGTTTCTCATCCCTATTGAAGATTTTAGTGTCTTCCTCTTCATCCATTCTTTCCATGTTTGACATGAGTACCTTGTCCTAAGCTAGGATTTCTTATGGGGGTTTTGGAGCCTTCCTTTTATGTAAGAATTTGGGCTGGGTCTCTTCTATGTTTGATTCTAAATTCATGAGATCTTTAGGTAACTCTATTTCTACATCCTGGTTAGTAAGTTTTGAGTAATTATTTCCAGTTGGAATTGAGGTTACATTTTAGTTAAGCAAATTGGTTTCTAGGGTTTCTTGTTTTGGTAGTTGCTATTTAAAAATTCTTTGGATCTGTTGTTTGAGGTTACTTTTGAGCTTCCTCCTGATGTATTGGGCACTCTATGTATAAATTTCCATATTCAAGACATCTTTGGCAACAAAAAGGAACGTGCCCATAATTGAGAGGTTGATTTTGAGATTCATCTTGGTATGATATTTCAATGGATGTCGACAATGGTTGAGAGATATTCATGTAGTCACATGTTTTGACATATGAGGTATACCTCCCTCATCTCTTGACCCCTGATATTTTGATAAAGAATCCTATCGAGTCACTGATTCCTTCAAGAATATCTGGATCCAAAAATTATTTGGGTAGAGAAAATAATCTCACCCATACTGGGGCTACTAGAAGTTTCTCCTTTTTAGGCTTATACCGTTCCTCTCAAAATTGCATAAATAAACCCGCATTGTTGTAAAATGAAGGAATGCTTTTAAACACTCTAGCCCTGTCTTCTAGGATTATAAAGATGACTATAAATAAGCCTTTGGTCCCAAGTTCTAAATCAATATGACCTTTTGACTTCCATTTCTTATCAATCCATCTTACCATGTCTTTCTTAGAAGGACATATGCCTGTGCACCTATAAATAAGGGTGTGGTCTTTCATGTATTTTTTATATCCTTCTAGTGTATTGGGCCTTACCTCATATTTGGGATTCTAGGAAAACATCGACTCTTGAATCTCGATTGCCAAATTTACAATTAATTTAAGCTCACAATCATAATAATAAAAAATTATTTGAAACATGTAATTGTCACTAAAAGATTCATCACTTTTGATCACTTCTTGTTCTAATTATTAGAAAAGGAGTTACGACCACATTTTCAATGAAATTAAATTAGCATAGCCATATAAATTAAATTGTTGATAAAAATAAACATTTATAACAATAAAAAATACTTATATGTCATTTGTAACTATGAAAATTGAAAACTATAACTATAAAGTAAGACAAGGAAATGAGATTAAAAACTAAAAAATTCATTTTTTAAATTATATATATTTTCACATTATTGAAAAAACCATCCATAATTTTTCCTTCAAACCCTATTCGAAATAGAGTACACAATTTCACCTAAATATAAACTTCACAATCTACAAGTAATTCAGTCATTTCACATTCATATTGATCCCCATTTCATTTTTGAAATTGTTTTTAGAAAAAAAAACTTTTATTTTCAACCGCATGAACGGAATGAAGTGAAATGAGGGTTCAGTCTGCCATGTTATTCCCACCGATACTCATTCGAACACCCCTAAATGACAGTGACTAATTAAACAAGCAATCCCTTTGTCTTCAAGTCTTCAACACTCTCATCGATGATCTCGTCGATGCCAAATTTGAAGGAGAAACCGCTCTCCACCAGCTTCTTCGACGAAGGGTATACCTTTGGGACCGGTGGCACATCCTCAAACCTGTATAAGCCATGCCATTACTCGTTATATTCAAAGACATAGCCATACTAATATATAAAATGCTATAATTATAATTATGAGAGTGAACTCACTGAGTAGTCACATTGTACTGCGGATAGCGTCTGGATAAGTAGTCTGCCAGCTGTGGGACAGATATATTGATGGCACTGCAAATGTACCGGCCTTCTGCAGAGGGGTTCTCCATCAAGAAAATATGAGCGCTGCATACGTCATCGACGTGAACTAACGAAATAGTGCCGTATATCTTCTGTATGCCCTTCAAAGCTTCTATGCTTTGCTTGTTGCCTGTGAGGAGGGAAAGGGTTATCTCAACCGTGTAGGGGACGATGGGCGTAATGGCAGATCCCAACACCAACACAGGGTTGATGGTCACCACATCCAGCCCTGGATTTTCTTTCCCGTATTGCAGCGCTGCTTCTTCTGCAAGCGTCTTGGCAACCCCATATGCCTACACAATCAAGCGATAAACAACTGTCACACATTTTATTTTTTCAGGAACGCATGAGCAACAATAGCTATCAATATATCTTGTGCTATCCATTCATTAATGCACGGGTAGATTTTAGCAACGTGTGCTAAAATCTTGTAAACCGTTGTACCCAGGCAGGGGGTTTTTTAGTTCGGAGGAAATCCACGTCTGTCCAGCTTGTTTCGTCAATATACTGATTCTGCTCCTCCGACTCGTTTACGCAAGCCGTGGCCGTAGACGATGTGACCACCACACGCTTGACGGTGTTGGCCTTTGTGCAAGCCCTCAGAACATTCAGCGTTCCCTCAACAGCCGGCTTTATCACATCGTTCTGCACAGCAGCAATTTCACGCTGCTAAATATCACTACCCAGATGCAGATATGTTAATCGCATGCTGTTGGGTTCAATTCATTCTGCGAAGTTACTTACCTCGGGATCTTTGGGGGCGAAGTCGACGGGACTGGCCACATGGAAAACCCCATCACAGCCGTTGATGGCAGCGTCGAAACTGTCTTCTTCGATTAGATCAGCTCTGAAGAGTTTCAGCTTCTCTCCAGCTTCTGAAATGTCCAGGAGATGCTTCACCTTTGCCTTCTTCTCTGAGATAAAGATTTTGGGGTCAGAAATTTTGATTAAAGATTCATTATTAAGGGTTTGACCAGTTTTGCCTAATTTTAAATAAAGATGGGGAAATAAATATAAATATTGAAATTACCTAGATCGCGCACTGTTGCATGCACAGTGTAGCCTCTGTCCAGTAAGTGCTTGATCAAGCAGGAGGCTAGAAAACCTGTTGCTCCCGTCACGCAGACAATTGTTGCAGGGAAATCTTTACCATTGATGGTTGCAGCGGCCATGTTGAGGAGATTCTTGCTTCAAATGATTTAGAGAGGATGAGAAATAGAGGTAATGTATTTGTTTATAAAGGCGAAAAGATTAAGTTCGTGGACGTAAAATCTTCGTTTGGAATAGGTCTGATTCATATTGAACGCCTTGTCTAGTAATAGTTTGACCAACCTAAAGGCCTCCGCAATTGAAAATTTAGTTCGGAAGAGTTTGAGTTTTAGTACTATTAACTAGCAATTTCATCTCGAGGTGCAATGGAAATCCTATAAGAGGAATAGGGATAATCTTAGTCGCATACAAGCGGATCTGAACGGTCCAACTCGGATTGCAGTGGTCCCGGGGCCGCGCAGGTCACATTCCACAAGTCAAACGAGGGTAAGGAGAAAGTGGATCTCGTTTTCTCGGGTCACATGAGTGCTGACAATCCCTCACATGAGTGGTGACAATCTCACACTAACGTTTGCAACTTGAAACATTTGTTTGACAGGTTAACTAGGGTATTTAATTTGTTTAAATAACTAACTTTTGCAATTTGCAAGTGTTTATCACATAGACACTATATACTATATAGTATTGATTTCATTGACAACATTGTGTAACATTTTTATGGTGAAATAAAAATCTTTGAAGCTTTTAAATAATTTTTCGAACTTCAAACCTAAAGCAATTGGAATTGAAAAAATAAAAGTGATTGAATAATAAACTATTTACTATTCAAGTAAAGTGATAATTTGTTTGTCAAATTTAAATCTTAACTTTTGAGTGATGAAGTGAATATGAACTTATATTGATTATTTTTCCAAACACTTAATATTTTTATTTTAGATTTGGTAGTCTAAGAGGTTTAGATTAGAGTAGAGGATGATATGTTGCACATGCTTAGCATATCATCAAAACATTCATGACAATATTTATACTACCAATGTTAAGGCGTATTTATACTACCAATGTTAAGGTTAATTACGATTGTCCATATTCCTCAAATTCCACAAGGGAGGAAACATGGGGAAAAATCTTGGAGAGAACAGGGCAGGGACTTCGATGGCTGTGCAAACCAACAAAAACCGTGAGGCATAGAGGAAACACTGTTGAGACATAAAAACTTGCACCTAGGGCGACGACAAGAAGTGGGCAATGAAATCCAACACGAAAAAAAAAGGTGACCCTCAGCCGGAAAATGCAGACGCCACATGGAAAAAACGACAGTGGACTGGTGGCAACACAGAGAGACCCTATACCTCGAAATAGAGTGCACCCACAAACAACACTAAAAAAACCACCACGACCAAGAACTCGCAACACCCACAAGCAACTGCACCACCTAAAAAGGGAAAACATCGCGACAAGAAGGATAAGAGAAGACACAAAGGAACAAAGCACGACAAAGGCGCAAGGGATCCGACCGCCTTTCCCCACTCCCTCAACTCCGACCATCCGTTTAATTTTAATTCTCACTAAAGCACACTTATTTACAATAATGGTTTCATTAATAATAATAAGGTATAATACAACATTTTTCTTCTTTCATCTTTTCTCTTAAAAACCAAGGTAGATCCATGTTACTCCAGGTATGTCAAGTATAGGGATCAAATCTCTCTCTCTCTCTCTCTCTCTCTCTCTATATATATATATATATATATATATATATATATATATATATATATAAACACGCACCATGCCTCAATTTTGAGTATGGAAGGAATTACACATATCGTGCATTTTTAACAAAACACTAATAAAATCTTCTAACTTTAAGAAACTATTTACTTTCATTTGTTTTATATGATATATAAATAGTTAACATTGAAATATTTTACTCATATTGGAAAGTAGAAAGCATATATATATATATATATATATATATATATATATATATATATTACATGTCAACTCCATATTAATCATTACAACAATTACAAATATCCCTAGTAATTTGAAATATAAAGAACTTTTTGTAGAAATTTGAATAATAGCTGAATTATTCACCGAGATTATCCTGATTACACACTATTTAAGCTTCATGCATAATACATAACCTCTTCTACATTTGATCATCAATATGCGGAAATAGAAGCAGTCGCATGCGCACATTAAAACATAATCAAGCACACATATAACACAGTATGTAATGGGGAAAGCTTACAGCTGAAAACCCCCAACTATCTGTATATTATAATGATAGAGAACATGTAACAATACATAGCACAAAGCTCTCACAGCTCTCAGCACTATCTCGCATGCTACACACAAACTAGCTCAGATATAGAACAAGTCACAAGTTCAAATCTTCTCCACAAGTCTGCCTGCCTCTACTGCGCAATCCAAGATGAGAATGAATGAGATCCAAGTTCGAATCCCACTAGCTTCAACTGCGCAATCCTCATTGGCAATCTCCATCAATGTGTGTGCAAATCTCATGCACAGGTATAGTCACAACTGATAGTCACACTCACCCTTTCACCCACCTCTAACACTGGTCTCCACTGAACTGTCCATGCATTGCAGTTAACTGGTGTGTTCTTTAGTTGATTTATGAGTTAATAATTAGTGAATTAATTAATAATTAATTCACACCACTCATCACTAGTGTATTTTTCAGTTAGACTAAATACAACTAGTTCAACTAAGTTAAGCAGAACACAACTCCACCAACTGTCTCATCAACTCCATCAAACTCTGCCACATGAGTTCTAACTGAAGTCCACCATGCAATAGCTCAACTAACCCTTAGGAAAAGTGTATTTTCTTTTGTCAGCTGCATGTGCCACATCCAAGCATCAAACTGAAGTGCTCCAAGAGGATAAGATAATGTTTATAGTCTAAATATTATTAAGGGTTAATAATATTTGACTGTTCTATTTTTAGCCCGGCAGTCTAAAAATAGAAACCGCCCAATGTCTAAAAATAGAGGTCCGTCTATTTTTACCAACTTGACCAATCATCCATAAATAGCATCCTGCAACTCATAGACCATGATCCATATGTCTAAAAATAGACATAGTCTAAAAATAGACTTTGCGCCAAAAATAGCCTGCGGGCCCACTTAGTGAAGGCGACTTCATTTCACTAAGCTCCATCATCTTGTTGCATTTCAACACTCCCTCTCAACAAGATATGGATTGTACGGCCCTATCCACCTTTCTTTGTGGTGTTCGAATTTTCCTATACGGTGAGCGCCTTCGTCAAGATGTTAGCATCCTGATCCTTCGTGGGAATATATGAAAGTAACATGATTCTCCGCTGCACACAATCTCTGATATGATGGTACCTGAGGTCGATGTGTTTGGATCTATCATGAAATACTGGATTAGCCGAGAGTTTAATGCAACTCTGGTTATCACAATAAATCACAGTAGGCTCCAAGTGTGACCCGAACAACCCAACCAGGATCTTCCTCATCCGCGCAACAGCATAAACGTACGGCCCGAGCTGGCGCCATATGCCATTCTCTGTTGAGCCCCGAAGTGTACGAGATCTCTGCTTCTTGCTGTACCAAGCTGACGTAAACCCGATGACCAGAAAATTCCTCCCGGATGTGCTCTTCATCCATTGGGCTCCTGCCTTGTCTGCATCGGCCAAAGCCATGACTTCCTCATCATATCTGTTTACAGCACCCGCAAGGCATATCTGAGTATTACCTACAAAAGATAACAGCCATTGCTTGCACCTTCCGGAAGAGCTTGGTAGGCTTAACCATAGCTTGCGAAAGCTGGTTAACAACATAGCATATATCGAGTCGTGTATTGACCAGATACATAAGCGACCCCACCAACTGTCGATAAACAGTGGCATCCACTACCTCCGCTGAAGTAGCATCCTCCTTCCTCCAACCTCCAGGAAGAGGAGTATCAAGAGGCTTGCAGCCATGCATGTTGAACTTCTCCAGTATCTCCCGGGCATACTTACCCTGAGAAACAAACAGTCCATCACTGCGCTGCCAAATTTCCAATCCCAGGAAATAATGAAGGAGGCCCAAGTCCTTCATCTCAAACTCTCTTGCAAGATCCTCCTTGCATGAAAGTATCAACAGCTCATCACCCGTCAAAATCAGATCATATACATACAGTACAATGATCAGCAACTTCCCCTCCACCACAATCTGGTACAGGTTAGGATCCGCCTCACTCTTGGAGAATCCAAGTCCGGTGAAATAACTGTCTATCCGTGTGTACCAAGCACGAGGTTTACTTGTTCAACCCATACGGTTCTGCGGAGTACGCACACACATGCGACTCACTAGCAAAGTCTAAAACCTTCCAAGACTTGCTCTATGTGCCACCTCCTCCTCGATGACTCGGGTTGAAAACCGCCGGGTCTTCACATCCATCGATGGGTGTGCTTACTTATCTGTGTTGGGGAAACTGAGATCGTCTTGTGTGGAAGAAATGCCTTGACAGTGCAAGGTCTCCTCATAATCGATCCCCTCTATGCGTGAGAGCCTGCGGGCAACAAGTCTTGCCTTGTGCTTCCTCCACACTCCGTCGGTAGCACACTTCCTTTGTAGATCCATCTAGAACCCACCAGTTCCCCCTCACAAGGGTCTTGGGACAATCTCCCATGCACTAGCCTACGGCAATCGGGTCCATGCTCTTCCACCATGGCATCACCCATGCAGGGTCTCCATGACTTCCTCGAAGAGGATCGCTCCATCCATGACATTTGTACGCGACCCGTATCCGATGTGCGTCGGTGGCATTGTCTCTGTCTGTAGTACGTAGTGGTCTACAACCTTCTCTGCATCTTGAGCCAGTCGCTCAACTTCTGTAGTGCGCTTCCGCCCTCTAATGGTTGGCGCTGCATGAGTGGTCTCTTCCACTCCATGAACCTCATCTTGTGGCTGATCCACATCCTGAGACTCATCCTTGGGAACTAATAGCTCCTCCTCTGCATGCAAGTGTAGCTCCCTCTCAAGCGAACACTTCATGGCTTTCTCCTCCTGAAATTTGATATCCCGTCGCACAACAGTCTTGCGACTGTCTGGAAAATACACACGATAGTTGTGGGGCGTATCTGTGTACCCAAAAAATATCCCAACCTCTACGGTCGGCTCCAGCTTCTTCCTGGCATCCTTCGTCACATGAATGTAAACAGGTGAACCAAAAATCCTCAAATGGGAAATATCAGGCTTCTTACCAGAAAACGCCTCCTCGGGTGTACTCATGCCAAGTATCTTGTGAGGACAACGATTCTGCACATATACTGCAGTATTGCATGCCTCAGCCCACAAGTGTATGGGAAGGCCCTGATCATGCAACATCTCCCGTCGGCACACGATAGATTACCATTATTCCGCTCGGCAACCGAATTCTGCTTTGTGAAAATATTGGTACGGTGGTATATAAATTCAGACCTGTGTTTTGTAAAGAATCCCTTGAATTGATAGTGATGAATTCACCACCATTGTCGCTCCTAAGAGCCTTCACCTGCTTCCTCGATTCTTTCTCAACTAGTGCCTTGAACTCACGGAACTTTGAGTATGTCTCGCTCTTCTTCTGCATGAAGAAGATCCAGCACTTCCGAGAAAAATCATCAACAAATATCACATAGTACCTGTGCTTTGCTGTCGAAGCTACTGAGAAAGGTCCACACACGTCTGTGTGAATTCTCTCAAGGATCGTCGTGGAACGACTATCCTTCTCGTGAAAGGTGGCTTTCACAAATTTTCCCAAGGTACACCCCTTGCACTGATCTGACTGCGCAAGAGTGCCCTTAGGAAGCCCAATAGAAATCTGCTGCAGTATCTTCAAAGCTCCATGGTGAAGGTGGCCCAATCTCCGGTGCCACAGCTCGCCATCATCCCAACTCACCACTCCTTCTGCCTTGCATGCCATTGTTGTGCAGCCATCTACTTGCAATTGATAAAGGTTCTTGACTCAAACCCCTATCTTCCAGGTTTCTCCAGTTGTCTTACTGCGCAGGAAAGCCTTTCCCTCGCTGAAGACAACATCATACCCCTTGTCTTCTAACATCGCCACAGAGATCAGATTCTTCTTCAATCCTGGAACATGCATCACTTCCTTTAATACGAAGGGTTTACCGGACTCCCTCTCAAAGGAAATGGTACCGATACCGGTCGCACTGTATCTACCATCATCGCCCATCTCGATGTGCACTCCAAGATCTTTCTCATCCAGATCTAAAAACAGATCTCGATCTCCAGTCATGTGAAAAGACGCACCACTATCCAAGAACCATACTGATCCCATCACACTTGAGACCAAGCATGTGATCGGCCGAAAATCCCGACTCAAAGCTGAGGGCTAAGGCCTCTCGGTTTGTAGATCCGATGGCACCACAGATTTTTCTTCTTCTGTGGACAACTAGTGGCATAATGTCCGTGTTGGTGACAGTGAAAGCACTTCACCTTGGACATGTCCTGCTTCTTGCCTTTCGCACAGGAATGAGAACCTTTCTTGCTCTTCCCCTTCTTTGCTTTGGCAGCCAAAGCACAATTTTCTTCATCAGATGCCTTTGATGAGGTACGCTCTCTCGGTACTCGCGAGGCCCTTTTAGTTCGAGGGATACCAATCACTCCCATCACAACATTTCTCCGGCCATTGATGCGTCGACATGCCAACTCATTGGAAGACCAAGAAGAGCCAAGCTCACCAATTCCTCATCATCTACAGTCACCCCCACACGTCCCAGCTCATCCCTGCATTGGATGAACTTCGTGAGGTACTTGGGCATACTGTCACCTTTCTCCATCTTTATGTGTATGAGTTTATCCTTGAGCGCCAACTTCCTCTGGTCGCTCTTGCTTTGGAATAAATCTGTCAACGCTTTCCACATCAAGTATGGAGAAGCTTTTCCATGCATGCTGGATACAATGTGATCCTTCATGCCCTCCAACAGAATCCTTCGACATTTTGCCATCTTCTTTTGCCAAGCCTCAACTTGAGCAGCATCAGTAGGCTTTGGGACCTCAGCCTCTATGAACTCCTTCAGCCCGTTATCATCTAATACCGCCTCCATCCTATCCTTCCATGCAACATAATTCGAGCTGCCCTCAAGGGCATACTCCAGTCGCAATCCGTTGAAAGACATTTTGACTTCGACACCAAGAAAACTGCTGCAAATTCGAATTCCAAATTCTGCTGCAAATTCGAATTCCACCAACTCAAAACTCAACCGCTTCTGATCTGTGAGAACAAAGTATTTCTAGCACAGAGATCGACTGTAGGGGAATTTACTGGATATATCACCTTTCAAAGAAAGGATGGATCCAGAGGCTACCTGGCCCGCTTACAGACTCTGTCTACCGAAATAAGTTGTAATCACTGTAATAGATCCGATGATCAATTTCGCTCTGATACCATGTGTAAATTTGAATAATAGATGAATTATTCACATGATTGTACGATTACATTCTTTAAGCTTCATGCATAATACATAACCTCTTCTACAATTGATCATCAATTTGTGGAAATTAGAAGCAGTCGCATGCGCACATTAAAACATAATCAAGCACACATATAACACAGTGTGTAATGGGGAAAGCTTACAGTTGAAAACCCCCAACTATCTATATATTATAATGATAGAGAACATGTAACAATACGTAGCACAAAGTTCCTCACAGCTCTCAGCACTATCTCACATGCTACACACAAACTAGCTCAGATATAGAACAAGTCACAAGTTCAAATCTTCTCCACAAGTTTGCCTGCCTCTACTGCACAATCCAAGATGAGTAATGATTGAGATCCAAGTTCGAATTCCCTAGCTTGTACTACACAATCCTCATTGGCAATCTCCATCAATGTGTGTGCAAATCTCATGCACAACCATGGTCACAACTGATAGTCACACTCACCCTTTCGCCCACCTCTAACACTGGTCTCCACTGAACTGTCCATGCATTGCAGTTAACTGATGTGTTCTTTGGTTGATTTATGAGTTAATAATTAGTGAATTAATTAATAATTAATTCATACCACTCATCACTAGTGTATTTTTTAGTTAGACTAAATACAACTAGTTCAACTAAGTTAAACTGAACACAACTCCACCAACTGTCTCATCAACTCCACCAAACTCTGCCACATGAGTTCTAACTGAAGTCAACCATGCAATAACTCAAATAACCCCTAGGAATAGCGTAATTCCTTCTGTCAGCTGCATGTGCCACATCCAAGCATCAAACTGAAGTGCTCCAAGAGGATAAGATAATGTTTATAGTCTAAATATTATTAAGGGTTAATAATATTTGACTGTTCTATTTTTAGCTCGACAGTCTAAAAATAGAAACCGCCCAATGTCTAAAAATAGAGGTCCATCTGTTTTTACCAACTCGACCAATCATCCATAAATAGCATCCTGCAACTCATAGACCATGATCCATATGTCTAAAAATAGACATAGTCTAAAAATAGACTTTGCGCCAAAAATAGCCTGCGGGCGCACTTAGTGAAGGCGACTTCATTTCACTAAGCTCCATCATCTTCTTGCATTTTCAAAACTTTTTTACTCAATTTATATATTGAAATATTTTATTTATAACCTAATTTACTCAATATGTATTTTGAAATATTTTATTTATATTTAACATTGATTTTTTTTCCTAATAATATATTTTTGTAAACGTTACATATCAACTCTTTATTAAAAATCAAATAAATTGTGATCTAAAGTAAAAATATAAGATTTTATTATTATTATTTCAGTCACCCTATTTTTCTCTATTTATATTGATATAAAATTATATTACTTGAAATTAAGGTTAAAATATTTTATTTATGATTAACACTAATATATATATATATGTAACAGACCCCCCACGTGAATTAAAATGGTAAATATGTTTTCATGGCTGATAAAATCAAAAATGAAATCGGTTTTAGGTGGCTTAAAAATCTTGATAACGATTTTAGTATTTCTGGATAGCCAGAAACGTTAATCGTTTTCTGGTAAAAAGACACACAACTACGCAAGGTTAGGAGG
This sequence comes from Pinus albicaulis, assembly GCA_034641835.2. Taxonomy (NCBI): domain Eukaryota; kingdom Viridiplantae; phylum Streptophyta; class Pinopsida; order Pinales; family Pinaceae; genus Pinus; species Pinus albicaulis. Next base: position 1,251,871,422 of record CM076578.1, on the reverse strand, counting down.
AGTAGCTTTCAGTTGTGCCATTAATTGTGAAGAGGAAAATACAAGACATGAATTGTCGGTGACAAGATTCGGCCGGAACCTAGTTAAACTGCTCATAACGACATACCCGATTCTATTAACAAAGCTTCGGTGTGAAATCATTTGTTGCGTGATGCGTACGACCACAAAGCAATACTCTCGTGATTGTAGCTGAGACTTTGGTGTGGTGAGCCGCAAAGACACGGGTAAAAGAGATGAAATTAAATTCTACGCCTACCTATCTACAAATGGTAAGTAAGATACCATTGCTATTGCGTTTCTTTGATAATAGTCGACTGGTTTATATCTAATATTATGTGGGTGTATACATATTATGGAATTATAAAC